>WEIU01005908.1:70722-137416 GCA_013389925.1 Aegithalos caudatus | reverse complement strand
TTTTATTTTATTTATTTTCTCCCATTCAGAGCTCATTGTTGCCAAATTTGGGCTGAAATAACACAGGCAGATGCTGGACTGGAAGGAGTAGGACTGGGGCTAAGACCTGGGGGGCACAGAGGCAGGAAGGTCAAAAAGGTGGTTTTAACAGCTTTCTTGTAATGCTTGTATTCCCAGAACTAACCCAGAGCTCCTTGCCAGTTCTGGTGTTAATTATATTTGCCTAGATTTTTTATAACACAAGTTTATTTGCAAACAAGGTGTGGGAATTCTAATATTTGCACATGGTATATTTAAGAGCTGGGAGCATTTAATCTCTTTTTTTTTTTTTTTTTTTTAAATTTTTAAGCTAGATCTTCATTTCTTTGAGCACCTCACCTTCAATAATACTGTTTTAAGAAAACAAAAACAACCCCCCCAGGGCAAATCTTGTTAAATTTCATAACTGAATCAATTGGATGCTGGTTTTTCATAATTTTTCCATTTATAGCACTGCCATGGAAAAGACCTGCTCTAGCATAAGATCCTTCCTAAGCAAGCTTTTCCGTCCCCATGTCTATTTTTCTCAATTGCTTAATATTCAAGAAACTGCTGTTGCTTCCTAGGGGGTCCTGGTTTTGCTTCAGACTGCCTTGCAGCATGCCATGTTCTTGTTGCAAAAGCATCGTAATTGGTTAATCCTGCCCTTACACTCCTGTAGTCTAATGTCTTGGTTTTTTACTGTTTAATGTGCTTAGTAATGTCAATTTAGCCTTGAACCTATTAAAAGATTGTATTGCTTTGTTTTTAACCTTTTCTCCCCTCGCTGTAATGTCAGTATATGCTCAGTATCCATGAGGCTGTTTCACAGCCTGGTTACCTCTCATCTCTTCTCTTCCTTTGAGGACTGGTCTAAAGCATTTTCAGAGTTTTTAATTTATTAGAAAAAAAAATTTATGTCTGTGTGTGTATCTGTCTGTCTTCAGGGATTTATCCTAAGTGGTCTTTTACTCCTCGTAAGTTTTCTTGATTGGCATACCAAAAGGATATTGAAGCGTGTTGAGGAGATTATTTGGCTTATTCTGAAATAAAACCATTTAACTGCAGGAATGCCTGTTTCCTCTGGGACCCTTGCTCTTGCATCTGTAATTTAGGAGTACAGGTGTCAAAGATAGAGACAACTGCCTTAAATACTTAGCTAGGAATAAGGATAACAAGACTGTTGTAGAGTTTTCGTGGTGTTTTCTGTCAGGAAAGATTCTGCACGTACTAGCTGTAGATAAATCAAGCTTTCTAGTCATAGCTGTAGACTTGGTTTGTCAATTTGAATGGCTGAACTAAATTACAGTATCATCAGCATGCTTTCTTCCCAGGTTTGAGAATGCATGGAATAAACTTCTTATAGCAGAGGAGGCTGTAACTTCCATTTTTGAGGTGCTCAGGTATCCTGTGATACACAGCAAAATGCGATCAGGATGATTCACAGGGGTTTTTCACCTTTCCCTTTTCTAGCCCTTTTCCAATCCCCATTTTTTCTCGTATTGTTGCTTTGTTTCCAGCTCGTGGTGGAAGCGAACAGCTTCTCTTCCAGCTTTCTGCAGGCAGCTTGAAATCTGAAATTCAAAGTGAAAAGAGGTCTCTGGAATTAGTACAGAATATTGCTTCTTTTCTCATGCCTGTAGGTTTAAATTTTTCTCATGCCTGTAGGTTTAAATTTCTGCCATGAAGTGTTTTGCAGAATTAACAAGTAGTACTGGCCTCATCTGCTGTCGTTGGTTTTGCAAAGCTTTGTTGGAACTACTCTTTGAAGAATGAACAATTCTGCAATTAGTAGGATTTTGCTTGGTGTTAAAGGTTGAAAATCTTGCTGGCAAGGAAACTGGGCCTGTGCCAGAACATGCTTTTAAATATCTGTATTCTGATCCCGTTTCCAAAGGCAATAAGAACGCCCAACCCCTTTACTTGGCTGCTGGGAAGAAAATGCCGTGCTGGAAGGAATCCATCTCATCAGCTTGTGCCCTTTTTCTTTGAAGAGGAGCTCTTTGTCTTCTGCCTTTCTGAGAGCCTCCTACCGGCAGAACAAGGTTGCTTGGCTATTGTGTCCCTCCCTGAGCTGCCTCGTTAGTGCTGGGCTGAGGTGGCCTTTCCACAGGGGTGAGACATCACCTGTAGCTCCCTTCTGAGCGTTCCCTGCTCCTGCCAGCTCTCCATCCCCTGCTGTTCAGTGTCCAGAGCCTCCTCATCCACTGGGATGGGGCAAAGACATCATCACTGGCATAGGAACCATGTCCCTGAATTTCTTTTGTCAGCCCTGACTCTCACCATTGGAATGCTGGTCACTGTGAATTTTAGACTTTCTGTGCTGACAGGCACTGACCCCCCAAAAAACCATGGCATTTGACTTGAGGCCTTGGAAAAGGCTTCCAAAATTGAATTATAAGACTGGGATTATGTGTAGTTTGAATAGAAGTCTGTTAGAAGTTTTCCACATGGTGGAAAACTTAGAGATTAAGGTTTAAGACTATAGTAATATATATAAAGCAAGATGGAGGTTTTAGGGGGGTGACTAAGTCCTCCTTTTTCACCTTCTTCTTCATGGGTCTGGGTGGTATTTTGTAATTGGATAGAAAAGTCCCCATTGCAGACCACGACTGGTTGGTTATTGGGTTAAAAGTAAAAATAATGTAGTTGTCATTTCATAATTGGTCAGTTTATCCTTAAAAGGCCTTGTAGAGAAAGAGACAGAGGCCATTTTTTACTTTGTAAGCTAGAACTCATAGCTTGTGAGACTGTAATATAGATAAGAATTAATAAACATCTGAATCCAAACAAGAGACACCATCTCTCAAGCATTTAATCCTGGCTCTGATAGAAAAGATAAAAAACATCTCACCAGTGATCTTGTGTGATCCTTGGGTTGGGACCCTTGTGACAAAAAGGACATTGAGGGGCTGGAGTGTGTCCAGAGAAGGGAATGGAGCTGGGGCAGGGTCCTGGAGCACAAGACTGATGAGAAGCAGCTGGAGGGGCTCAACCTGGAGAAAATGAGGCTTTGGGGAGATCTTTTTGCTCTCTACAACCACCTGAAGGTTGTAGACAGATGGGGAAGGCCTTTTCTCCCAGGTAGTAAGTGATAGGATGAGAAGAAACTATGTCAAGTTGATGTTTTGTTTGGATATTAGGGAAAAAAACACTGGAAAGGTTGTCAAGTATTGGAAGAGACTGCCCAGAGAAGTGAAGAATCACCAGCCCCAGAGGGATTTAAAAGATACATAGATGTGGCACTTGGGGACATGGTTTAGTAGTGGCCTTGGCATTGCTGGGTTAATGACTGGGCTCAGTGATTTTGCAGGGCTTTTCCAAACAAAACAATTCTGTTTCCATGATAAAGAGCCTTGTGAATTCACAGCTTCCCCCAGTAGATGTTGATGGTGCACGTGAGCATGTCCAGCCATCTCTAGTTCCTCAGAGACGGATGGGCATAAAATGGCATCATGGGACTGGGATATTATTACTTATCATTGTTCTTGTGCTTTGGAAAATTATTTTAATTTGAGATAACTAATGAAAAAGTCGTAGGGGAGCCTTTCCCATGGCGGCTTTGCTGCAACTGTGTCTCTGCCATTTGCTGGGCAGGTCGCTCTTAATATATCCATTAATGTGACTCCTCTTGGATGGAGTGAGCTGCTGGCTGCTGTCTGCTCTGTCTGCGGCTGTCACTTCCTGACATGGAGCATGAACCTGTGAGCCATTATGTCACTAATAACCAAAAAGGCCTCTCTGAGTGCTTTTTCCTGGTGTGCAGCTACTGTTTCTGCAGGCTTGGAGGATGGAAGGAAGGGATGGGCCAGGTGGATAGTGCTTGCAGGAGGTATTTTTCCCTGCTCTGTAGGACAAACATGGGAATATGTACTCCGTGCATGTTTATTTTCAGGCACACAGTAGCAATCCTTGCCATCTTTTAAAAACTGAGTCTTGAGTTGCTATGTATTACAATATTGATGTCTTTCAAATAAAGCTGCCAGAGAAAACTGATCAAAGCAGAGCAAAGACAAAACACAAGCTCAGCATTCCAGTTTACTGACCTCATTACCTTGTCTCCAGCACTTTAAATTAAGCTGTTTAGATGACAAAATTCCATCTTCCTGAAACTGAGAATCAGCTTTGACAGCACACTGAAATTGTAGTGTCTGCTACCTCTGGCCCTTACTGCATAATTCATAACATCTTCTTTGCCTAAGCCTTAATTAAACCTTTAGTTAAGTTGGGTTTTAGTGCTATTTACACATTCTGACCAGAAAAGCTTTACTTTCATGCCAATGTCACAGTTTCCCACAGATTTTTGAGCAGGGAGCAAATGGATCAGCTTGTGTCCTTTTATGTCTCTGTTTGCCATATGATTTTTTCCTTGTTACCAAGGCAACCCTTCTACCCACCCCCCAACAGGCGAACACTCAATACAATGTAAGTTATTGTCTGGAGCAATTATTAGGCTATTATTAAAGCCCTATTGAGATGTGTCAGTATCCCGTAGGAATTTTAAATAAGTGGGAGCAGAGACAATAGCGAGCACTGGAGGATTGCGAGCGTGTCGTGCTACTGGTGGTGTGGGGAGGGTGCCTGTAGCCCTCCTAACAATGTCTCATAAAGACTATGAGCAGTCTCCCCAAACTTGACAGAAGTCAGGATGTGCCAGTGTGGATTAAGATGGAAAGGGAAAAGGGGGAAAATGCTCTTGGGCTGTGTGCTGCTCCTCGAGTGGCTGCCATGCGTGCCGAGTGTCTTTGCGTGAGTTCAGTACAGCCCACAGGGACATAGCGCTGAGTGCATTGCTGTGATGGAGATGATGGTAAAATATCCCTGTCCCACATGGATGGGAGAGTGTTCTTTGTTAGAAAGTCTTCTGCATTCATGATCCCTGCTTGTGTGCCCTGATTTTAAAAGGGAATTATTCATCATCAGTGGCAAGACGTGTGGGAGCTGGGCAGCGAGCGGATAAAATAAGAGAAGAAAGTGGCTCTTGACATGATACATTTATTTATTTATAGATTACAGCATGGTGTTTCTTTTCCAAAGCAAGGCTTTTCCAGTTTCCCAGCAGTGGGAATTCAGGAGATCCAGGAGCAGAACTTGCCTTGCAGTCTTCTCTTGCCATACATTCCCTGCTGGTGCGACTGGGGTTGTATTCATGAAGCCACCACTGCCCATGCAGCCATAACAGCCCAGCCTTTTCCATCCTACTCCATATCCTGGGACTGCATTTTCTGTCGCCTTTGTCTTGCTGATGCACTCCTTCTGTTGAGCAATAGCAGAACTGACAGGATTTTATAGCACTGTATCGATTTCTTCCAGGAATTTCCTTCCAAGAAGCCTCAGTGTTGTCATGGGTCAAAGATGTCACCAGACTGATTTGGCATTTCATTTGTGACAGTTGTCAGAAGAGGCTGTGGCTTGCCCAGAACATCTTTGTCTTGGGCTGTGCAAATGTTAAGAGCAATTGTGAGTGCAGATGGGAGAACCCATTAATGAGCTACATATGCAAAGGAAAAAAAACGGGAGAGTTTGCAAGAACCATTTTTTTCTGGCTGTTGGAAAGTGAGACTCTTTCTGGTTATTTAAAAGCTCATTCCTCTGCAATGCTTACTTTTAACTCCTGTAAATAAAAAATCCACCTCCACAACTTCTCCTTCCCACTGCTTGGGAAAGGTGTCCCAGTGTGTCTCCATCCTTCACAGAGCAGAAGTGGAGGGGCTTTGCCTCATCCCTCTGTACAGCAGTGTGTCACAATAAATATTTGGGGGTGTGTTTGTCTCTTTGGTGTTCCTCTCAGACACAGCACTGTGAGGCTGTAATGCTCAGTCTGACGTAGAACACGTTTCTTGGTTCTCATTTATGGTGTTTCTTTTACAAATGGTTTAGTTCTCACATAGGTTTTGTGTCCATGGATAGCAGCAGTGAGGGGTTCCCAGCGAGCAGAGAGATCCAAGTGCATCTGAATCCATCTGCTGCTGGCATCTGGCAGCTGTCTGTCAGGTGAAGCCAGCAGTGGGTTCGTTTTCCAGTTCCTCCATCATTTCAGTGCCTGCTCTGCTCGGCTGGCTGTTTTCCTGACCTCTGGTGAAATGAGGGATGGGAGTTGTGTGAGCTCTGTGGTTGCCCATAGGTTTGTGGGTAGCAGCACAAACGGATGCAAACACTCCCACCACAGCTGCTCAGAGCTTTTTGTGTTTCAGCGGCATTGGAGGCAGCTCACCCCGGCTCATTAATGCCTCAGTGAGGCACAAGCTAGTTCATTGAGACTTTGTTAAAGACTTGTTAAAGGAAGTCAGGTTTCATTGCTAATGGCACTGGAATATCTATCAGCATATGTCTTTTGACAGAGTTACCATTTCAGGCTCTGAAAATGATGTAACTATTTTACTATAATAAAATAATTACAATTTTCAGAGAGGAATCTAGGGCAGTAGGCTATGGTTCATAAAAACACTTGCTTCAGCAAGCATTTTACCACTCAAAATAAAAAGCAATTATTTAAAATTATAAAATCTCTTTTGCACAATGTTGCAAACCTTGTTTTAAGTACTGGCAGCATTCCTGAATGTGTCTGAGTACACCATCACCCCTATGGAACATAGTTTAATTCTTGTCAGATTTGCCTACTCAAAATTTTGTTGTGAATATTTTAAACATAGGCTGTTGCTGTTGAATCTTTGCTGCTAATTGTAGAGGTGGCATGTATTTATACTACATTTGTGGGGAAAGAGTTTATTATTTATCTTTCAGTGCTAATGAAGCTGCTGCTGAGGACAGATACATTGTGGGTATCCAAAGAGCAATTCACAGGTCATTCCTTAAGTAGTATTAAATAACATACTAATAAGGCATGCTAGGTGGATGTGCTGGTGGGTCTTTATTTGCAAACAGCAGAAGCAAATCCAAAATGATAAAATTCTTTGCTGTTAGCTGCAAAAATGCTTTTGCATAAAATGTCACTTGCTATAAATTCCCCAAATTTGCTCTTTTACAATAAGCACAAATGAGACCCATTAGTTCAGCAGCAGCTGCTTGCTCAGCTTGGTCTTTTCAAGCTTGTTCTTAAGAAGCAAGACTGATTAAATGTTCAGTGACTCTTGTGTGGAGGCTGCCTATGTGCCATTGTGTCCTGTGCCTTGTGGATGTCCTCGTGTCCCTGCAAACAATTCCCTGTAACCAATAGCTGTATTGTTTTGGGTGTTCTGGGGCTGCTCCAGGTATCCATGCATCCCTGAGAAAGGGAAACCTGCTTTTTCTCCAATAAATTATTGCAGTTCCCTTCAAATGTGTTTGCATTTTGTTCTGTGCCAGTTTTCCTCGCCACCTTTGGAACCTTGTGTTGATGTGTTCTCTTGTGCCTCGTGCTGTACAAACCTCATAGGCTGGGTGTATTAGCACCAAATGGACCTTTTAAGATGTCAGTGTGGTTATAGCAAGTGCTCAGCTCAGTCCTGGTTACAAATTTCAAATGTGATTTAAACTTTCCTGTATGTATGAAGAATTTATTTTATCCCAGAGAGAGTTATTTTCAGACTTGCTTCTGCCGTTAGGTGTGTGTGTGACAACATGCAAGTGCTCATTAGGTGAGTTCTGAAGTTGAAAACTCTTTCCTCAGAATGAACTGTGTGTTCATTCTGCCCGAGTATGTCCCTTATAGAAAACACTCTGTTTCGGCCTCTGGTGCAGGCTATTTCTTTTGTGCCAGCAGTTCCTCTTGGAATAGTGTCTAAATTCAGGATGACTTCTTTCCCTCACTCTTCTGTCTCAGAGTTAAATGCAGACAAAACAACAGATACTTGGTTAAGTTCACATCCCAGTCCCAGGATGCTCCGTTGGTGTGAAATGTGGTTCTCCTTCATCCAGCTGAATTTGAGATGACAACAATAGTGGAATTTCTCACCTCTGGAGAGCAAAGAAGTGATAAAACTTTTGGTGGAGCACCTATCGGTATGGTTTGGGGTTTTGATTTTTTTTTTTTTGACAAAGAGTTGTTGGAATCCTTCTGGCACCCCATCTTGTATTTCTGCTGAATTCTGACTGTTTTGTCATCTGCATGCTACCTGCCATGTGGCACATTTCATACACTTGTTTGGCAAAGGAGAGGAAAATACATCCATGTTCTGCTTTAAAAATAGTGCCGCCGTCTGTAAGACCACTTGTCTTGTGTGGGGGGATTGCCATGCTAACACTGTCTCTGGAGGCAGATTGATAGCTACAGAATTGCAGTTTTGGGCTGTGTGTGTGTGAATCAAGTGAAAAAACAGCCAGGAAACCTGAAAATTAATTCATATGATCTGTGTAAGTTTGCTGGGTAGCGGGCGCTTGAATCTTTTGGACTACTTTGTGGTTAAAAATTATCATTATTTCAGAGGAAGGGCAAGAAGCTTTATGAGAAGCTACGTTGATTCAAGTGGGTCGAAAGAGGTGGCTGAGACCTTGTTTGGCAGGAATAGAGGCTTTCTAATCCAGGGTAATGGAGACCAAACCAGAAACAAATAACTCTTGTTGGCAGCAGGGCCAAGTGCAGCATCAGCAGCTTCCCTCCAGAGAGCCACAGAGGGCAGGCACACAAGTAGCATTACTATCATGTGTACATTTGTCTGTCTATTGGAAACTAGGCTGGTTTAGTGTTGGCAAACACGAGGGTTTTTCACTTTGAGACATTTCTTTGAGGTTAGTTGTGAGCTTTGTCCTTCAGGAAGCTCTGTGTGCATGGGTATGGTCATTTTGCTTGTGTCTCTGGCTTATATTTCCACTTCATTCATTCCATCCTGTCCCTCCTAACCCATCCCTGTGTTCTTTCATGACTGTAATGAATTAATGATTTTATGTAAATGTGGTGTTTGATGGACTGAGGAGGTGTGCGTTGGGACTTGTTTAAGCTATCACATAGGAAACGCATCATCTGCTTCATGCTTTCTGCAATTGCACTCGGTTTGATTTTTCCTTTATTGCTTTTTCTTCTTCTCTAATTCTTTTCCCCCTCAAAACACTTGGATTTAGGGATTTAATTCTGTTTTTCCATTCCTGTGCCCCACCCCCTTATTTTCCACCCTAAATGTGAAGGGAAAAAAAACAACCATCCCTGCATTACATACCTGATTGCTATTCAGTTCCCAGAGGAGAGTCACTGAGAGCTAAATGCAACGGCTGGAGGTCTGGGCTCTCTGGTTAGATTCACTGAATGTCACTAATTAGAGCAGAGTAACCACTTACATATTTATTCATGTTTCAGAACAGTTGGTGAATCAATTGAGTGAATGAACTGGGGCAGCTTCAGTTGTGTTGAATTTGCTGAAGGACCAACCCCCCAGACCTCATATGACTAACCCCCAAATCTGCTAAGGTTGGTTCTTTGTGCCTTGCTGGTGTAGACCAGTGTGGATGTAACAAAATCTGATTTTGTGTGACTTTTAGATGGTGCTTTTTCTACTCTCCTCTATTCTGCTGTTGAAAAGGAGCTGATTCCAGCCTCTGAAATACTTGCCAAAAAAAAATTTATTCTGGTGAGAAGAAAATAATGTTACCTTTGCTAAGGCCATCCTCCCCATACTTGATGGACTAATTTGCCTAAAGCTTAAATTAAAATCCTTGCAGGACTTGAAATCAGGACAGCAACCACTTGTGCTGGTGCACGAACAAACCTTGCAGCGCATGGTGGATTTTTTTTAGACAGTGCAGATGGATTTCCCCCGTAAACACCTTGAAGTGTTGCCTTTCACCAAAATCCTGTTTGAATTTAGCTCCTAATTGATAATAGCTCATTTACATGGTGGGAGCAAGCTGGTGACAGCCTCCTGGTACCTCCTCGCTGGGAGATTTGCGTTCCATCTGCTCTTGCTGTTGATTAGCAGCATGCCGGCTACATGAGCAGTGCTGCTGGATGCTGCGGTCATCTGTTGCGATAAAATTCTTCTGTGAGGACACAAGCACAGAGCCCAGAGCACGGTTAGGGCAGGGAGGATAACCATTTTGGGGTTGCTGCTCTGGGGAGTTGGGCTGGAATGTGTATCGCTGGCTCCAGGTTTCCTGGAGCAGGGCAAAAGCTTTCCAAGCTTTGGTGGACGATTATGGAAGCTTTAATGAAGGGATGGGACCACTGTCAGGATAATAATGATTTATTACTCAGATAAACATCAGCCTTTGGAGGCCCCGAGATTTTAGAGGAGTAAGAAGTCAGCCATAGCTCAAAAGTAGTCATGAGTTTCTTCATTACAAGGCAATATATAACATTCTGGTCTAATGGAAAGGTGCCACAGAGTTGATTTTGTTTTTCTAACCTATCACCTCTACTTAATTTTGTATACTTTTATCCAATGGCTTTCTGTCTCATGTACACATATATACTCCTATTATAACATCTAAATTTTTAACTTACTCTATAAAATTACATTACTGCACTATAAAACCCTTCACCATCTTACCCAATACAGTTTCTTACTTATTTAAGGCATATCTTACTTATTACTATAGGAACATAAGTTTATAATTTTTCATTATATTTTATTATAATGTCTGTGTACTTTTGTTATTACATCAATCCAAGCTTCTCCCAAGGCAGCAAATCAAACCCTTTGGTATCTGTGGAAATTTGTATCTTTCCATTTCCTACAATGGACAAAACTCCAAGCTCCTCCCTGCCTCCTGCAGCTGCAGTTTGGAGTGCTTGTCTCTCCCATTCTAGTTGTATCACCCATGTTTCAAATAAGGATCAGCCTTTAATTTTACAGGTTTTCAAAAAAGGTTTCAAGTCAACCACAGCTTCAAAGTGGACCCTGTCTTGTTAACTGCTGCCTGACAAAGTTGCTGTGTACAGCACACAGGTTTCTTTGGGAAGATATCCATAGATGATTTGTTCAAGTTTATTCAAAGTCGTGTTGTTCTGTCCATTTGCACAGCTGATACTGCAGCTGGGACTTAAATTTAGGCTTTTTGCCACTGTCACGAAGAGGCAAAAAGGAATTAAATGTGGCGGCTCTGTAACATGTCCTTTGAAATGTAAATACGAAGTGACTTAGGAAGTAGGGCCATTGAGCTTTTTACCCTCAGCATACTTTGTGTTTGGATGCAAAACCTTTCTGTTGGCAGTTACTTCTGCAGTTTGTGTATTCTCTTCCCACCAGATTTTGTTCAGGAAGTAATAGAAATTACTGAATGGTTCCTTTTGCCTTTTTATTTAGCAAGTGCCAGCAGTACTGTGCATTGAGCTTGGGGGAAATGCTGGGGGAGAGATCACATGCCTCTCAATATTTCTTCTCATTTGGGATGTAAAAATCCTTTTCAGAAGGATTCATTCCAGTTCCAGTCTGGCAGGGATGCTCCAAGAGGAGATAGTCCGTGTGGTTTCTGGCTAGGGACTTGTGCTGTGCAAAATGAAAGAGATTAACTTGGAAAACAGACAAACAAGTGCAGTCCCAGTCTCTGCTGCATTTTAATCTTAAACTAAAATTACCCCTGGAACACAGTGGCTCTTTTGAGGAGTTGAAGTGGACATAGGCTTTCAAATGAATCCCTTTGGAAGACTATCTTCTCTCCCCTTGAAGGAAGGACATGTGAGCTGGAGCTTATTCCTTCCATGTACTTAAATCAAAGCAAAGTGGCACCTGAGGAATGCTGCTTTTGCTTGAATTGGATTTAAACAAAGCTTTAAGTGCAGGGTTGAGAGGAAGAGAAGGCAAGGGATGATACCTGAGCATGTGTTTAGAAGAAAACAACTCCAAACTTGTGGGGACCTGCACTGGAGAGCTTCTGCTTATCTTGAATTTACCACAGAGTCTCTGGGCATGCTTCAATCCATGTGTTTTAATTAATACAGCAGGGTAGGGCTCAGCTGGGTGGCTGTGCACTTCATGAGCAAGGAGGAATATAACCTTGGGTAGGCTTTGTAGTGTTGTGGAGAGGATCCTACAACATCTGTTGCTGTAATAATGTAAGAATTAAAGCAGAAGAATTACTGCCCAGAGTGGAGAAGCAGCTACCTTAATGTTAATTTGCTGGTGTTTTACCTAGAATTATATAATTTTAAAAGAAAAATATTGGTTTGAATTGTGCAAAATGTTTAGGAAGATGCTGTTGTAAACATTTATGAGAACTAACAATCTGTTCTGTTCCCCAGCATATTCTGACTGCAAGGCCCTCTGGTAAAATCTTGCACAGAGCCACTCTCGAGCCCTATGTCTTTGCTCTGAGATACCTCAAAATTTGTTTTTCTTCATCTGATAACTGCTTACTTATTGTATTCTTTCTTGCCAACTGTTTGCCTTTACTAGCTAGTAAAATAAAAAAGGAAAAAGGAATTTGAGTAGTGTTGGCTCCCTGGGGGGAAATTAAACCGAGAGCACATTTGAAGTAGGTTTGTCTTTGTACCATGTGCTCTTTGTACTCCATATAGGGAGCCTGTTGTTGTTTCTGCATCATTTGTTTTGTCTTTCTGGTTGTTCTTAATATTAATTGAAGTCTTTCCCAAGACAGTTCTGTTAATCTTCCTTTTGTCATTTCCCTCCTCCTCCTGCCCTCAATATCTCCAATGAACATGTTCTCCTGTGTCTGAAAAGATCTCTAAAAGTAGCCTTGTTGTTGCTTTTGTAATGGTGATGGTCCATTTATTAAACTGTTTTTTTCCCACCAGTGCTAGTGTTTCTATTTGTTTGCTTAGCATCTAAATTTTATATGTGCTGTAATTGTTATAAGAATGCAAACAGTTTCCTGGTGTGATGGGTGTACATCTCTTATCAGCTCCAATTATGCAAAATGTTTTCAATTAGCTGTAATTCCCTTCCCTGCCTCCTCTTGAACACACAGAGCTGAGCGGGGTCTCTCCGGGGACACCAGTGTGCTTTGCTGGAGCATCCTTTCCCCTTCCAAAGAGCATCCTGTCCCAGCAGCCTCAGGATCAGGAAGCACACTCTGCTACTCCTTTTGTTTTTCAAAAGTTAAAATACTCTTAACCACACCATTTCCCTGAAAGTTTTCAGTGTCTTAGAGGGGGAGATATTCACTCCACCTTTAGAATCCCATAGTTTTGCCATCAGCAGAGAAAACACCCTGAATTGTGAAGCTTTTCCTTGAGCTTATCCCTTGCTGTGCAGAGCCATAGCAGGTAGTAAAGTGCTTTTTACAGTTCTGGTATCCACCAAAGGGGGATGCATTGGTTAGATGGAGTGATGGCTAAATGTGAAAGGGCAATTTCTGTGGTGTCTTTGCACAGAAGGAGCTGACCAAAATGATCCTGTAAATCTTGAGGTGATTCTGGCTCTGAGGTCACCACCTCTATGTCTGGTGGAAGATGTCCCTGCCCATGGCAAAGTGGTTGGAATGAGATGTTTTTTAAGGTCCTTTCCAACCCAAACCATTCCATCATGATGATGTACAGTGACAGAAGAGAAAGCAGAGGAGTTTCCTGACAGAAAGAGTTGTTTTATGGAGGTTTTATTGAAAAAGAATTGTAGATGTGGATGGTGTTTGCTTGGGTAATGCAGAGAAGAGGTCCATGCCTTCTGCCTAGTATGGAAAAGATTCCTGTGTTCAAAACAGAACTAACTCTGGCGTGCCAGTGAATCACTGAATTGTCTGCAGCAGGATGAAGTAACTGTGTTTTAATAGCTTCATCTCTCAAAAGAAATATTTTGAAGCCCTCTAAACACTTCCTCTGTAGCTGGAGTAGACTTTTCTTCCTACTCTGCCTCAAAGTGACCTTGCTGCTTGTTTTAGGCCTCATCTTGGCCCCTAGATCATTATTGCCTGCTTGACAGAATCCAGCAGGGAGCCGACGAGGTTGAGATTCACCTTTTCCAGCACATCGTCATGTGTTTGCTGGGTGCAAGGACTCCTTTAAAGAAGTGCTTGAGCCCAGAGCAGAGTTTTGTAAAAACCTAATCTGATGCCTCTACTTCTGATTCATCAATCAGGAAGGGTGGGTCCAGTGTGTGGGTCCCGTTTCTGCAGCTATTTAAGCTCTCCCCAAGAAAAGCCAGCTGGGCTTGGTCCTACAGCATACACGCAGGGCTTGGACAGGGCATGGCTTTAATGCTGAAATATGGCATTTCTTAAAACTCTGAATGTGTATCCTGCTGTTGGCCACCTGCAAGTCTTGATAAGGAGCAGAGCTGCTTAGAATTCCCAGTCTTAGTTTGGATGAGTGTGGCCAGGGTGCAGTGGCTGGTGGTGCAGTGCAGGTGATCTGCTTGTCAGGCTGCATTCACAGGGATGGCTTTATCACTGGGAAAATGCTGATAGGCTCTGGGCCTCTTGTTTTGGCATAAATTTGCACTTTCCTTGTTGCATTTGCTTGTGTACAACCTGATTTTTGGAAGCCATTTCAAAAGAAAAATCAAATGTACATAGACTCTGCAGAGTATATTTGATGGAAGGAGAGAGTGACAAAGGAAGTGGGGAAGAAGGCACTGAAAGAACAAGAATAAAATTCTGATTTCAAGATGATTCTGCCCTACATTTATTTTGTTCATCTGATGTGTGGGTGACAGTTCAAGTGTGTCATCAGACCCAGCAGAAGACATTCCTGAAGGATATCTGTGGAGGGGACAGTGGCCATCCTGTTCAGGAGTACTTTGATCAAGGCATTGCCCATTTCAAAGGTCCAGCTTGCATAACAAAATCTTCCTGCAATCACTTGTGTAATGCCACGTTGCAGTGATTTCTTAGTTTGCTCCCTTTTCCAATTTATTTCTTCTTTTGACCATTTTTACACCACAAGTATCTGATGGAGCTCTGATCTAGTTGAAGGCGTCCCTGCTCATTGCAGGGGGGTTGGCGTAGGTGGCCTTTAAAGGTCCCTGCAACCCAAATAATTATGGGATTCTGTGATTTTTATTTCTATGCAAAATAGCTTAAAACAGACTGAAATATCTCAAAAATGTTTGGATATCGGTTGGGATGGAGTACGCAGAACCAGCCAGTTTGCATCCAAGGTAGGGATGGCTTTTCCCCGTTAAGGTGTCGTGAGAGAGTTGGAGAAGGCAGAGCTGGAGGCAACACGTGGTGCTGGAGCGTTGGCAGGAGGGGAGGTGCTGCTGAGAGGGGGAGACCAAAGTTGGATGTGTTCAATATGCTTTAATTCAATAATCCAGACATTACCTGTGTTCCTATCAAGGGAATGGACATGTGAATCCAGCTCCAGTGAGTTATGTTGGCTTCTCCAAGGTCTCCTTGTCAGCTGAGCTGTGGGGAAGTGCCTTGAGTCATCTCCCATCACAGGAGCCCAAGCAGGTGATGTGATTTTCCAGCTAAATCAGTCTAACAGGTTGCTGCTGCCAGAGGAGGAATCTCATTCTCTCCACCTTCCCTCTGTGTGCAAGGAGTTCTTTCAGAGGGCTAAACCGCATTTTATTGATCAGTTTGGTTTTTAATGCCGTTCAGTTTTAATGCTGGCTAGTTCTTTAAACACCAGATAACTTTGTGAACTGGTTCACTGTGGTCTTGGATAAGCAGCAGCACTAGAGCAAGGAAGAGGGCATTGTGTGTGTGTGTGGAAGAGAGGACAGAAAGGACAGCCACAACTACTGCTAAAATTCCCTGTAACTCCTTTTCCTTGTGGTTTTCCTAGGAAAAACTTAATACCTACAAGACTTAAAATGCACTGTATCTACATTACTTTGACTGTAATCTCAGTTTTGTTTTAATTCTTCTCTTCTTTTTGGTTATGTCAGATGCTCTGACAGTTTTTGTGCAGTTTTAATGAGAACATAATTGTTGCTGCTCAGTAAAATTCTGGAAGTTAAACTATGAAAGCAGGAGGCTCAATAAAAGCAGCATAAACAGTCATTTTATTATGAAGCTTTATTTCCTGACAGAAACATTTTTGGCTTGATTAAAGTATTCACAGTATCGAACTAATCTTTACTGATAAATAAGAATGCATGTTAAAGAAGATTAGAAAGTTTCCTTCACTTTCTCTTTCCATGCCACCTTCTGCCTTCATTCAGGAGATGGGGCAGAGAAAGAATATTTGTGGGTCTTAGGGTGATGGATCTCTTCTGTATCCAGCACTATTTGAGTTTACTTTGATTTCCTCTTGCTCTGCTGCATTTCCAGTCCCCATCCATCTCCATGGGGTTGCAAAGTCTTCTCCGCGTGCAAATCCCCAGTGTTCCATCACAGCTTTAGGGGCTGGCCCAGAACTCTGCAACTTGGGGTCATTTTGCCTTGCCTTTGCTGGAGCCTTCATTTTTATTTGTTTAATTGTTGTTTGGCTGAAAGGTTGGGAGACTTGTCCTGATAATCAACAGAGGGTTTGCTGAATCCACTGAGTTTTGCCAGGCTGGAGGGAGGAAGAGGTGGGGAAGGTGGCTATATTGAAAAACTTAAATTTGAAGTCTGAGCACCTGATTTTATGTCAACAATTCTGGTCTTGGTTTTCTATGCTGCTGTGTTCTTTTCTTTAATATTGATCTTCTTGGTTTAAGGAAAAAAAATAACTGGGCAACTTAGGGAAGCGTCCTTATTTCCATCCATGTGTTTTAGCAGAAGGAAGGTTTTTCAGACAGGTTTGTAGCTGCATACAACACAGCTGTGCTTATTTACTTGAGGTCCATTCAGTGAATCTTAAAAGCATGAACAAATACTGCTAAGTTTTTAGTTTGGTGGCCTCTGCCATTCATGAAAAGGGAAAAAATACCACCTAGAAAGTAACATTGTTCAGATTAAAGGCTGATTAAGAGGGAATGGATAGCAGTGCTCAGCTGTTGTCTCATGCAGCATCAGCCAGAGGTGTAGGGCCAGCTCAGATCTCGTCTGGAAGAGGCTGGAATATCTCTGCTTTCCTTAACCTCTGGTGTGTAAACTGTGGTGTGGGGTTTTTGTGCAGCCATAATTGCTGCTGTCTTGTCTTGTTTTAATGAAAACCAGGACTGGAGGCAGCAGGTGAGCAGCTGGAGGAAGGTGCAGATGCATTATGTAAACTGGGAATGTCCTGGTGTGATCCTGGTAATCTCACAAAGCTGCAGGATCTCAGTTTGCATTGCTGGCTGCTTGTCACAACCCAGCAGACATGGCCTGGACAGGTTCTAGTGTGTACCAGCTGAGTAACTCAACCCTGGTGTTCTCCATTCTTTGTCTTGGAGTAAAGGTCAATGTGAAATTTGACTCTCAGTTCCTGTTGACTGTCTTTCCTTCACCCTGGGGTGTGTGGCAGTATTTCTGGTCTAGCTTATTGGGAGACTTCTGTAAAAACACACATAAGTCTTCACTTTCTTTCTTGAAAAGAGAGGAATTTCAGGATCGTTGTTAGCCAGAGAAAGCAGGCATTGAGTGCTGTCCCCTTATGATGTCCCCTGGCATCCAGGTCTGTCATATCCTATATTATCAGTATTTTCGTGATTGGTTTTGAAATACTGCTGGGCATTTGTGCTGCTTTTGTTTAATATTTTTTTTCCTATCACAAGTTTCTGCCTAGCTGCCCTTCAAATCTGAGCTACCACATAGCCTCAGTTTTATAATTCTGCTGGGAGTAGTGAATCTCTTAATGGTACAGAAGTGAAGCATTGGTGACTGTCCTGGAATAGCTGACAAAGACTAGCACTGCCTTCCTTGCTTGCAAAAGAACTGATTATGAGTGCTGGGTGCTTGTTTAAAAAAGAGCACCTGTAGAACATCTGTGCCCAGTAAACTGCAGAACCTGACACTTGGGAGCTATCTTCTCACATATGGCTGCTTGGTTGCCTGGTTTTTCTGCACCTGAAGTTCATGCCAGGACACTGTCATTGCTTTAAAATCTGTGTTTACAGAGTCACAAATATAAGTAATTTATAGTAGACACTTGGTTGGATGTCTAGCTTGTAGGCATGTTGTGGAGGTTGCTTTTTCTTTCCAGCTGAACGAATAATCTGTAAGAATCTGGCTAGTTTCCCTGTAAGATTTCAGTGATACAATCTAAAAACTAAGGAAGCAGGATTTTTATCAGTCTGAAAGTTGTCATTTCTAAAGGTATTTTGAGATAGATTTTGTTCGCACTGGGTTAATTGGTAAAAACAACAAAATGGTGAAGCAAAACCTGAGAGAATTTATGCTGGTGACCAGCAGCAGTTCTTGTCCCCTCCTTCCCCTTCCCACACATAAACCCTGCGTGTGCAGGCAATGCCAGCCTCATTTGCTACCTGAGTGGTAATTTTTTTTATTGTTAGGTTTAAGGCAATAATTTAATAACCAGATCTAATTTGGGCTAAAGGATTTGTTAAGTGGAGAGCTGGCCAGCTTATCTGTGATGGCTCAGAAAAGCAGGTATAGCCCACTTTGGATTTTCTTGACATTATTTTTAATATCAACTAGCTCATGAAGCTTCTCCCTGGATGATTTTACAGTGTTTTAATTCGAGGTCCACTTTTGGTGGATGGAATAAATTCCAAAAGAGTTGCACACCATTACATGTGCAGCTTGCAGCTCAGATGTTAAGGTGGAATAACATGAATGCAAATGTTCCTTTATTTGCAAGCAGAGTTGGCTTCCTCCTTCTTCCTGCTGCAAGATAAGTCCTAGGAAGACAATTCTATGGCTGTACTTGAAGCTTGTAAAAGTCTGTACAAGCAGACTTTTATTTGCCCCAAGATGGGACATTAAAATGGTGAGTAATTAATTTACTGAATGTTTCACTGAATGATCCAATTTGCAGCTGACCCAAGTGTGGCCTTTTGTTGTGAGAAAGGGAGTTGCCCTGTGGAAAAACCTTTCCTTTGGAAAAATATCCCAATAAACACCAGGATGATGCATCGGGAGCACGAAGATAATAATCTCTATCCTTGCATCATGGGACTTCACAGTCTGAATTTTTTTACTTGCAGGATTTCACTGTGCTGTGTAAAAAGGTTGGGGAAATGAGAATCTTGGTGCTACAGGTCTGTCAAGGGTATGGGAGAATTGTGATGGTTGAGTAGACAGACAAAGCTGATAGGATTTTGGAGACAGATACATGTTTTCATTGTAGTGATCCACTTTTTAACATTTTGAATAGCAATAAAAGTGGGGTTTTTCTTTTTTTTTTTTTTTTTTTTTTTTTTTTTTTTTTTTTTTTTTTTTTTTTTTTTTTTTTTTTTTTTTTTTTTTTTTTTTTTTTTTTTTTTTTTTTTGTTTTTTTTTTTGTTTTTTTTTTTGTTTTTTTTTGTTTTTCTTTTTTTTTTGTTGTTTTTTTTTTCCCTAGTGTGCCACTGGGCCCAGAAGTATAAGCAGCTACTGTCTTTATAGAAACAAAAAAACTATCTTTTAAATCTTGTTAATTTTTCATAACACAATTCTGTTGTTGTAGTCCTAGTTGAGCGCTGGGTAGAGGATGTGGAAAAATTTTTAAAAATAGTGTATTCAAAGTGGTGTTGATGTTAAACTTGTGATCACCTGTTCAGTATTATTTGATGTGTTTAATGCCAATGTTGGGCTTGATTTTTATTTTAATTTCTGTTTCACTGACTAAATTTCCAATTCACCCTCATAAATCAGAGCGCCTCCTCTCGTAGCTAAAGTGTTGAAATAGCATTACTCAGATAAAGCTGTTTTGTGGCAAACAGAAGGTGATTCAGACAACTACACCTGTGCTGATCTCATAACAAAGCTAATTAATCTTTTTTAATTAAGTGTCCTTTAAAATTCAGCATGATAAAGAGTAGGGGACTTATTAAAAATGATTACTTTTAAAGGACACTGCTCTAAGGAAACTTTTACTGATGTGTTCTTGCAAGGGAGTGAGTAGAGCTGCCTGGGATGCTGATCATTTGTTTATATACTTCAGCTGCAGAAAATGAGAAAATAAATGAACAGTTGAGAGGAGCGCTGAGAAATGAGTGCTTGGGACAGCTTAGGAATGTAATTTGGATGTTAATTTTTCAACTTCAGGTTCTATTTTAGGTGTGCCAACATCTGAGCTCTCTGAAAATGTGGCAGGGGGAGTACATCTAGATTGCTGCTGGTTTGGGCTTTGCAAAGAAAAGCATATTTGCAGGCTTCCTATGTTTTTTGTTTTTTGTTTTTAAATTCAGGACAGGAAATCCATAGGAGGCTGAGGCCTGGAAGGCTTGGTATTGATCAGACCGTCTGCTTGGCAGCCTTGTTCATGGGTAAATGAAGCTGAGGATAAATGGAGTGCTAAGGCTATAGAAAAAGAACAAAAGGAAGGTTAGGCCAGCCCTCCTTGGCAGCAATTGCTGGATGCCTTTTAGGAACCGTCTCTGTTGTCATGGAGCTCCCAACCCAAGGCCGGGGGTCTGGCACTGTGATTTCCTCAGGGCAAAACAGCCTTGTCCTGTCCTAGCCTTGGTGGGGGGGGGGGAAATAAATAAATAAAGGGAGTAGCCTTGGCAGCACTTGTCCATTATTGCATCTCAATGACTGAAATGCAGTGGGACCCAGGACCAGGGGGAAATCTTTTCTTCACAGAGATTCTTGATTTTTAAAATTATTTTTTTTAAGTCTGGCATCTACCCTGGTCTGCAAAATATCTTTTTACACGGTGGCGTTTGACATTTGGAGAAGGATTTTGAATAGTTTATGTAAAACTTGCTTTCCTCTGAGTCAGCAATGTTTTGAGGTTGAGATAGAGACCTGAATTCCTAATCCTCAGTGATTTTGGAACAGCTTCCAGCAGGAGTTGATTTGTGTTCAAGGCCCATTTTCCACTTCTAGGTTTTAGATTATGTTTAGATTAACTGTTCAACACACTTATTTGTAATTTCTTGAACCAGTCAATAATTTACCGATCAAGGTATTCATTGTGTTACTTGGCATTGATTATGTTATTTTAACTCTGTGCTGCTTTACTCAGCTTTTTGGTATCTTTGAAGGTGCTATTTTGCTTGCACAGAAATATTCATGCTTGACTTTATGGACAAAAAGTATATTCCGTGCTTAAAGAGATTTTCAGTATTTTTTTTTTAATCCTTTGGTAGTTCCAGTTCCTGAAGTTTGAAAACTTCCTTGGTCTCACTGTTATTTTGTGAATGTACTGAAACATAAAAACAAGCAGTGGCAGAAGAGGTTTGGTGTTTCCACAGGAGGAAACCAGTGAGCCTGTGTGCTTTTCTATTTCCTAATGACTTATTTTTAAGTGCAAGAAATTATTGTTCTCCCATGTCAGAAAGCATTTCTAGATAAATTTTTCTGTTAGATATGGGTAAACTCTTTATGCTGGAGAATTTGCTTTTCAGGTCCATCCTTCAGAGTCATCTCTGGTTTGGTACCTCATTACTATTATTTGCAAAGTTTCAGGCATCTAGTGAATAAAATCTCTGTATTTTGAGTATTGCATAGTAATTGCTGCTGCTTCACCCCCCTCTCCTGTTTGTGCTTTGCTGTTGGGTCAAGGATTTGGCAGTCTTGGAAGCAAGTTCAGATCAGCCTGACTGGAAGGGCCCCAGGCTAGGATGTTGCAACTGCTGTGACTCTGCTGTTAGGAATCACCAGCCCTAAAGCAGAGTTATTTTCTGTTCCTGTGGTGCTCCCCAGGCTGTCCAGGAGGAGGGATCCTGTGGGAGCTCTCTGTGGAGTGAGATTGCTCATCCTTGGTCCAGAACCCTGGAGCAGGGCTGGAATGACACCTCAGGGTTGCTGCGGTTCTCCTTCAGCAAAGAGGAGCCCAAGCCCTGTCATTCCAGGGTTTGTTTGCTCCAACGAGGGAGTCTCATCCTCGAGAGTAGCCACAGAGCTGCAAGTATAATGATTGGATAAGAAAGGAACCCTGGGAGCCAAAACTTGAAGTTTGGAACAGGCTTTGGAGCCCTTGAGAATTCTTCTCTACAAGCCCTTGGGTGGTGGAGTTCTAAACACCAGGCATCTGTGCAGAACTGCTTATTTTCTCTCTGTTTACTCTTTGAAGCATCATCAGACTCCGAAAGAAGACAAACTTCTTCCAAGGTTGCCCCTGCACTGCAGTTTCGTGTTGTGTTCTTTACTCTTTCCATACCATCCCTTAAAACTGGTGCTGACGTGTGTGTAGGTTTGTGGTGCTTAATATCAGAGCCAAGACAAAAGAACCAGAAAATCCTAAATGTTGAAGATTTGTATTTAATTATTCTTTTGAGGTTGGTTTTACCTAGAAATTAGTGCTAAAAGGAGAAGTTTTCTTAGTTTTGACAGTCCAATATGTATATCTGATAGTGAATGAAACTTCCATGTAGTCATTCATCTTCTAAATTTAATACTGTGTATTTCATCATGTGTTTAGATCTGGTAGAATCAGCATCCCTGGAAGTGTTTAAAAACATGTGGATGTATCACTTGGAGACATGGTTTAGTGGTGGGCTTAACAATGATTGGATTCCCTCATCTTAATCCAACCTGAAGCAATTCTGTGGTTCTATGGTCTATTTCTCAAGATTGTTGAGACCATAATAAAGTTTCAATTTTCCTGTTTGTGTTAACACTAACCCTTGCAATCTATGAGACTGCATGAAGATTCAGGGGCTGTAACTGGGTATGAAGAGTCTGCTTTGCTTCAGCATTAGGAACATTTGGTTTTTGACAGTACTGAAATTGGTAATTACAGTCTGTCTTGAATTTTTTACTCATTAAACTGATTTCTTAATTACTAGAAAATGCATTCTGTCTTTGAGATTCTGCACTATATTTTTTATAACAACAAGGTGACTGAATTGCTGCTTTAATTTCAAGTTTTGACTTTAATTATGGAATTGTATGTAGTTCTTGCAAAAGCATTAAAACTGTTCCAGAGCAGTGGGGTGAAGGAGAGTTGTGGATTTGATCACTATCACTATAATTTAGGCCTTCTCCTTTCAATTTTGCTTATGAGAAAAGCTTTTATTTTCCAGGAGGGAAGTGTCCACACAGTTTTCTGTATGGATTTTTGTTTGCTGTGATGCTATGTTTGTATTTGAAGGATTATGCTGATGAGAAGGTGGAAATGGTGGCTGAAGCCACTGAGTCCTCCTGGAAGATCAGGGGAAGACTTCAGTTAAACACTTGGTGTTTTCCTTCTGAATACAAATGTTTGCTAAGATGGGGTGAACATTTATGGTCAGCTTTGGTCTTGAAAGCAAAAATGGAGTTGTGAGATCTGAAATAGCACTTAAAGGGTCAAAAAATATGATGGGAACTTCAGTTAGGGAGCTGTTACTGCTGATAGGAGTGTGTCTCTCTCTGTCTTGGTGCAATTCCTTTTACAAATATGTGTTCCCTCGAGCCCTTTGGACTTTGTTGTTCTTCTTCTGCATCACAAAATTTACTCTGAAGAACTATTTCCATGGCAGCACTTGTAAAATTGTTTCTATGTTCCTGTGTTACAGCTTCATTGTTTTTCTTTTTTGTTTTGTAGACACAGATGAGGACACAGTGAAAAGATGTTTTGCCACATTTGAAGAGAAATTCTTCCAAACCTGTGAGAAAGAACTTGCCAAAATCAACATTTTTTATTCAGGTAGGGTACTTATTTTGTGTGTATTTGTGGAAAATTCAACAAGAAAAGGGCCTAAAGGTCCCAGAGTTTCAGGATACCATCAGGTCTACCATCAGGTAATTAGAGGGCAGGTTTGTTTGGAAAACTGCTCTGGTTTAATCACAGATCTGGAGCTAAACCCTGGCATTTGGCTGGAGGGAGAATGAATGGCAGGTGATTTCATTTCTTTGAACTTTTAAAGCATCCTGCTGAACTTTATGGAGATTCTCTTAAAAGTAAAGGGCACAGTCTTTCGGCTTATCCATGCTGACAATCTCCTGGCCATGTTTTAAGTGTGCTGAGCCCCCAGCTGGTTTTTCCTGAGCTGCTGCAAGAATAACTGTTGTGGGCTTGCCTGTGTGTGGTAGCTTGAACATCTTGATGAGTCCAACAAGTTTCTAAGCACTGAACTCTTACTGAAACCCCTGCAGCTTTCTGGACTACAAAAGCCAGCAGCAATTGTCATGGGCTGTGTATTTTGAGTAAAAATGTTGTGATGGTAAGAGTGGGGATTTCTGGGTGTCATATGTCAAGTGCTGTTTGTTGTTGTTTCCTCTGAGAAAGTTGCCTTCTCATCTTGTGTTTTGAAAACAAATTCACCCTGTAAAATTGCTGCAAGAGGCTTGGTGTGCTCTGGCTCCTCCTACCATTACACTTCAGATCATTTTTCAGCCTCTTTTGGTGAGGTTTAAAATGGGTTTTCAACCAGAAAAGCATTTAAATGTAGCTACACCAGTGCATTTCCTCTTAACATGTTGTTAGCTTACTGCTATAAACAGGATTTGCAGCACAATATGGTAGCCTTTTCTAGTTATGATTTTAATCTGGTAACAAAGGCACAGTTGAATTGTGCAAAATATTTTCATAACCATTGGGTGATGACTTTATTGCTGGCTCTTTTACTGGCAGCCAGGATCTGGGTTGTGAACTTGAGGATAGCTGGAAGTATGATGGATGCAGTGGCTGAGCACTGCACCCTCCCTCTGTTCAGCTTCCATCTAGGGAAGTAAATCTCCTTTGGGCTGGCTGTGCCTGCTCTCCCAGCTCCCTGGAGCAGAGTGAGTGTCAGGACAAGAGGCAGTTTTTCAGGTAAAATTGGTATTTTTTATTAGGTCAGCTGGGTTTTACACTTTATAGGCATTTTTCTGCATGCAGTTCATATGTACCTAAGAGCACTGCTCTGCCTTGTGTTCTTGGGAGATCTTGTGTTTCTTTCCCAGATCTGAGGTTCTTATGCTCAGAAACTTCCTTTCTGAGGTGTATCAGATCCTGTGCACTGTGAGCTAGACTCTGTGCAGGATGTTCTATCAATTTAGATGCACAATACAGATTATAATTTTCCCTAATGAGTACCTGCTGCCACACATGCATCTTACATGTATGCACCCATTCCAGCATTGTTTAAAATGACATTAATAACATAGGGTAGGGTTGTTTTTTTCCCCAGCTAGCTATCATTTCAAAAACTTCCAGGAGAGAATACATGCAATTTGAAAATCTCCTGTGATAAGATTAAAATAAGTCTTTTATTTGCAGAAGAGCGACGTGACTTTCATAGAATGGAAACCTGTTATTAGGGTTATTTGCATTGAGCTACAGCAAGAAATGTTCCATCAGTGGTTCCTACCTTTGGTAGTGTCAGAAATTTGTCACATCGAACCCTATTGTAGCTCCAGGCACATGTTGGCTTGGATTATGACCTGGCACATCCTATTTATTACAGGTTTATTACACAGCTTATTACACACCTGTCTTGACTAGAGTAAATATTGTTCATTTTCAAGAAAATCAAGTTTTCTGTTGATCTCTGCTTCATTTCCTCATCATCTTTCTCTAGTCTGAGGGCTTCTCCATGGGCATCACCCAGGATTGCCACAGCACAGCCAACCTCATTCTCTAGGGATGCAGTGGAGTGCTCCATGGAGCACTCAGAGCTGGAGTGACTTCGGCAAAAGCCTTTCTTTGCCCTCCCCTGTGTGCTCCCTTCAAACATTGCCTTAATATTAAAATTAATAAAACTAAATCCCAGAGTACAAGTGTCGTTAATTCCCATTATCCCAGCTCAGTGGAAAGGAAAAACTGCCATTAACTAAATCAGATTTGATAAACAATTTGCGATTTTTTTACTATGTTCAACAAGATCTATCCCCAATGAAAGAAAAAAGAGTTGCAGTAAAATTTTCAGGTGATTCCAGCAGAGGAATGCCTATTCAAGTGCTAAAGTTTTATCTGCGGCCAGTTTTGGTTTGTGTTTGGGATTTTCTAGATGACAGGTTTGTTATGTTTTGAATCATCAGCAGCAGCATTTGGCTAAACAGTAGGCAGCAACATTTCCATGGTTAATTTAGGAATGGTTTTGTTATTTGTAGGAAACCCTGGCTTTAAATTGAGAAGCAAAATATTGAACATGATATGTACAAGTAGGAAAGGGAAGAAATGCTAAAAGGGGCTGCCTAAAATATGTGGCTGGCAGGAGGTTCAGGTTGTTGGTCACCTCCTGTCTGGTGAAACCGGCTTTGATCACACCTATGTCCATCTAAACTGGAATTTGGGAGGAAATTTTCCTGGCTCTTTAGTGCAATAGTCTTTTTTCCATCATCCTTATGTGTGAACTTTTGTTTAAACTTGAAAAATGAAGTTAAAAACCAACTTGGAACTGC
This sequence comes from Aegithalos caudatus, assembly GCA_013389925.1. Taxonomy (NCBI): domain Eukaryota; kingdom Metazoa; phylum Chordata; class Aves; order Passeriformes; family Aegithalidae; genus Aegithalos; species Aegithalos caudatus. Next base: position 111,361 of record WEIU01005908.1, on the reverse strand, counting down.
GCAGTTGAGGGAATAACTCTTTAGGCTCTTTTAAGTCAGGATCTAAATCTTTAAGTCAGCAGCATTTTTGGGCAAAGCTGCTGCTTTATGGCAAGCACTTTTGTTGAAGTTTGCTGCTGTTGATTTTGGATTTCTCGTTAGTCTTTGCCATGAAATTACACGACCTGAGGCCTCTGTGGGCATCAGGTCGTGAAAATGCTGCAAGACAAGAGTGGTTCCAGTTTCTAAGCTTTTTTTTTTTTTAACTCTCTTGAGCAACATAGTTTTTAAAGTCACTTTTCAGAATGTTAAATCAGTGGTGGATAATGCTAGATTAGTGATAGTGGTATATGGCATTTGAATGGTTTTGGAGTTTGCTGCAAACTGAGAAATTAATTTCTATTCTGCTTTGCTGCTTCCCTGGGCAATTCTCTAGGAGGTTTTCAGAGCAGCAGCACACATTTTGTTTTGTTTTGCTTCTGCATTGAATCTCGATGGTAAAAAAATCATACTTTAATAGGATGAAATGATTTGTGGATGGGATAAATGGAGTCAGTGCAGGAGAGAGAAGGTGGTGATAGGATGGATATTTCTCAGGAGTGGAATTTTTTATGGATAGCTGCAGTCATAAATATTTCAAGGCATCGTGTTTTCTCTAAATATTGTGTTACTAGGCTGATGGATTTTAGGATTTTTCTGGACATAGGTACAACGAAATAGTGCTTTCAATTGGATGTATAACTTTAAACTCTTCCATATCTACTGATTTGATTTAAAGGAAATCTCAGTGTATCACAGATGGTTTAATAGACATTTCCAATATAGAGAATGAATTTGTGAGCTTTATTTATATGAAGGCTTTTGATTTGAACAGATATCTGTTCCTTCTTCCTGAGGGAGTTCCCAAAGTGGGGAGGGATTATTGTTTTTGCAGTCTGATCTTGTTGTGGTAAATATTATGTGGTTATAGGCTGTGGGCAGGCAATTCTCACTGTGGGTTGTATTTTCTCTGTTTGGTGGAGTCCTTGCATCTGTGGAAGTTGTCAGAGAGGAGTTGCCCTTTTCTGCATTTTAAATCTTCTTCCTTTATTAAAGTTTATAAGAGAGAAATTTTGAGGTTCAGGTTCCTCTGTACTTGATTTCCTATATTGATCCCCATTTTCCATTTGGAAAGACATTCTCCTTCTGGCAAATACCTTACGCACTGTAAAATTATTTATAGAGTAGTTTTGCTCTTAAAATTAAATAGAATTGACTAAAAAGGAAAAGGAGGAGTAAATCTTCCATCTGAATGGGGAGCAATTGAGAATTATCACTGAGTTTTTATGTAAGATACTAATGAAGAGAGTTATATTGGCATCCAGGAGGCTGTTGGGACAGAGCTTTGCATAGTAGATAGAGGGACCTTGTGGCTCTGTGGTTTGTGGTGCAAAGCTGGGTGTCCTGCTGGGTGGAGGTGGCTCCAGCACTGAGAACCTGGCCAGCATCTTCCTGGCCAACACCCTTGGTCTGTGACCCTGCTTATCAACAGAGATGCCAGAGCTGTGACTGAAGCTTAGCAGGGAAAAAAAAAAAAAGCCTGGAAGGAACCAGTTGTACAGAGCAAAGGGAATGATAACAGTCTTAACTATGCTGATTTTATCTTTAAAAGGTTGTTATTTAGCCAAAAATATTATTTTCTGAGAGTACATAAAGCAGCATGTTTAAAGGAACACCTTCATAATTGAGGTGTGAGGACAAGAGACAGACTTGTTCTGAAAACACATGAAAATGACATCTAAATGTAGGCTGATGGCCTCTTTAACCAGTAAATAATGAGGCAATGCTTCTAAAGTGAGGAAAAGAGGGATAAATTATTACAGGGGATCATGTACAGCAGCCAGCAGTGTTGTAACTCCTGATCAAAGCAGAGCTGTGTTTGTTGCTGGGAGCTTGGCAGAGGGGCCATGCTGCTCTCTGAGCAGCAAAATTCAGTGTCACATTTGAAGTGTGGGGTTTGTCTTCTTTGATTTCCCTACTGTCACATGAAAAGATAGTAAACATGTAGTCAGTAGCGGGTGCACAGATCTGAAAAATGCTTTGCTTACTCACTGTCATGTTTCATTATATTGTCTAACAGGATTTTTTCTCTAATGCTTCTGGTGCACTTGATTTATTTGGGAAAGAGGAGCAGCTTTTCTGTTGTGCTCAGAGTAGCCGTGTGGTCAGTGCTTTGATATTTGGATGAGACCCCATCTGTCTGCTCCCTCCAGCCAGTGTGGGGATGCCTGCCCCACTGTCCTGGTGCTGCTGTGCAGTCCCCAGGTACAGGCTGGGCCTCTTCCATCCCTAACTGGTGTTTGTGTGATGCTGGACTGAGCATCCTCTAGCAATCAAAGCTGTTGATGGAAATTGAGAGGTCTCAGTTCCTGGCTATTGCTGCTTTTGTCTGTTGTGAAGGGACAGCCCCTTCATTTTGACCATCTTAATGTTTTGTTTTTTTTCTCCTGAGAACTTGTGTGTTTGATGTAGGTTTAATGAGGAAAGCTTCCTCCTCTACTCTGCCCTTGTGAGACCACATCTGGAGTTCTGCATCCGGGTTCAGGGCAGAGTGGGTCCAGAGGAGTGGAGCACCTCTGCTCAGAGACAGACAGAGAGCTGGGGGTACTCAGCCTGGAGAAGAGAAGGTTTCAGGGAGACCTTACAGCCCCTTCCAATGCCTAAGGGTCCAAGAGAGCTGGAGAGGGATTTTGGGCAAGGGCTTGGAGTGACAGGACAAGGAGGAATGGCTTCACAATGACAGAGAGGGTAGGGTTAGATTAGACATTAAGAGGAAATCCTTCCCTGTGAGGGTGGTGAGGCCCTGGCACAGGTTTGCCCAGAGAAGCCATGGCTGCCCAATCCCTGGAAGAGTTCAAGGCCAGGTTGGACAAAGAACAAGTGGGAGGTGTCCCTGGGTTTAACCCAAACCATCCTGTGAAAAGAGAAATACGCAGAACTCCTTGAGTTTAATCCGCCATGGGGGAAGGCCGTGCAATACAGTGCATTTTACCTATGGGCACGCAGCTTGAGGAATAGCTGCAGTGCTTTGAGGGCTGGGTGGCCACGTGTGACCCTGCCAGGTGACGTTTCCCTCTTGGTGCCCACAGAGAAGCTGGCGGAGGCGCAGCGCCGGTTCACCACGCTCCGCACCGAGCTGCAATCCACCTTGGACGCGCAGAAGGAGGCCAGCGGGGCCTCCACGCTGCCGCGGCGCCGAAAGCCCGTCTTCCACCTGTCCCATGAGGAGCGTGTCCAGCACAGGAACATCAGAGACCTGAAATTGGCCTTCAGCGAGCTCTACCTCAGCCTCATCCTACTGCAGAACTATCAGGTACCACTTTCACAGAACCTTGTCCTCCAGTGTCTCGGTGCCTTGTGCGTCCTCGAGTTGCCTCACGCAGCTATTCATTTATTTCTTCCTTTTCGCTTTAAAAGATTGTTACCTAGCCAAAAACATTATTTTCTGAGAGTACATAAAGCAGCATGTTTAAAGGAACACCTTCATAATTGAGGTGTGAGGACAAGACACATCAAAATGACACTTAACACTTCTAAACACTCCTAAAGAAAAGGCAGGTAGCAGTGTACACCTGGTTGCTTTTAACTGAGCTGGAAGTGCTAAGCTGACCTGCAGAAGGAATTTTCTTTCTTTTTCTGGGCTGGCTGACCCCCCAGCACCTTTGTCCAGGTAGGACCTCTTCCTTCTGCAGTGTGTTGTTCTATGCAGGGCAGGTTGGGGAAGAAGATCTTTTATCTAGTATTTGTCCTGAAACTTGAAATCCCATTGTACTGTTTCCTCTTGGCGTTACCATGGTAGTGGCTGTGACCTTGCTGTATCAGAATTTCTTGCTAAAACATCAGTTTAAAAAAATGTATATTTTGATTTCTGCAGGATACAGGCTCATTTGCCTTGAGGTATGAAAACAAATGAATCTTTAGCTGTACTTGGATTTTTGGCATGGTAAATATTGCAGACGTTGATCTTGTTCCAAAAATCTTTAAATAAAAATCTGGAACTGTTAATATATTTTTGGCTGGGCTACCTCTTCTGGAGTTAAATGCTCTGAAATGTTTTTAAGTGTTTTACTGTGAGGGGTTTTAGCTTGTTAAATAAGAATGTTGGAGCTTACATTGACTATATCTGTACTTAGATCTTTGACAGATCTTTACTGCAGAATTTTACTAAACAAAATTCACAATCAGAATAAATTGAATACCACTCTGCTGTATGGGCAGAACATATTCTCCCAAAATTCTCAGTATTTGTACCTCTCCTACAGTGACATTATCTTTGATCATGTGTCTGGAAACTCTGATTTCTTAATAAATCTCTTTAACTATTAGTGGTAGTTCCTAGTTCAAATTCCTGGGAAAGGTGGAGTATCTGTATCTTTGTAGGAATGGAGTGAAGCAACATCACCTGCTGTGATATATTCACTAACATTTATGCTTCTGTTTTAACAGAAGACAGCTATACTTTTAATTATAAAAAATCAATTCTGAGGCTTGATGAAGTATTTAAATAGGGGCTGGCTTCCCATTCCTTTGGGAAATCTTTTCCTTGGTGAGGAAAGGCAGGTTGCACACTGATATTTTTGCTTTTTACTACCATGAGTCCAGACCCACTGTAAGTCTACTAAATATTGATCCAAAGCCCATCTGGTTTTGATAGCTTTCACACTTTGCAGAGGCAGCAGGGCTGCTTTCTATAATATAACTCCAGAGAGAGAATGAGAAAAAGTCCTTCAAATTGGTATTGAAGTTAAGGACAAAGAATTCAAACACGAAAACAGATATAAAGCTAAATCCCAGAGTACTACTGTTGTTAATCACTCTTGAGCTTAGACTAACAATGAGGGATATTCAAGCTCTTGCAGTTTTGGAGAGAAGAAAAAACAACAACCTGGTTGGAGGATGATGCACCTGAGCTGTTCATGTAGGGGATAAAATGAAATCAACAGCAGCATTTTAAATATCAAACTGGCTTTGATGAAATGCTGATGCCTTGAGTTGGGTTATGAGGAAGGAAAATCCACCTGAAGCAAATTCCTCAGTCTCTTAGGACTGAACAAATGCATTTATTCCTGAGGTACACAAACCAAACATAAAATGAACCTATAAACAGTCTTCAGGGCAGCTCTTACATGTTTAACTTACCAATGATTAAACTTCTGATAAAATTAATTTATTGTTACCAACAATGTATTATTCCAGAGTGTATAGGTACATTTTAAAAATCTATTTATTTGAAATGCTGCATTTTAGGACAAACAAATGCTGAGCAATTAAGCATATGATATTTAGTTACTTCTTCTGTATATAATACAGTGCATTTATTGGGTGAATAATAGAGGCTGAACCAGTTGTATTAAATTACCCTGCTGCTTCATTTCCTAATATATATGAGCAAAGATTTTTGAGTCCATTGTTTGATTCTGCTGCATGTAGAATTACATTTTGCTTAAGTTGCACCGCTTTTTGTTTATGGAGGGTTTTTTTTGTTGTTGTTGTTTTTTTTTGTTTGTTTTGGTTTGTTTTAGGTTTTGTGTTTGTTTATTCATAAAACACAGCAGAAATGGTGGTCAGGCTTGGAGAAGGCCCCTTGCCAAATAAAAGCAGCAAGGATAGCAAAATATCAGACTGCATAAGTGATGCTTGTTCTGTTCCACAGTCCCATCGTGTGTTCCTTGTCAGAAGCATCACTGTGACCAGCAGTGCTTTTATCATGCACTTTGAGGTTGCAGAATTTTTTCAGCCAGAGGATGAAATGCCACTGGAGAGGTTTTAGGGTGTCTGGTATAAACATATCCCAACCAGCCAGGGCACCCCAGATTTAGGCTGGGGTTGTACCCATGGCAGATGAAGGGATGTTGTTTCAGGCCACAGACAGATCCCTAACCAAAATCATCCTTTTGTTGCAGTTTTTCATGTGAAATTTCTGCTCTCCTTGGGGTGGAATGCTGGCTTTTCCAATAGAAAGTAATTAAAATCTCTTGTCTGCAATAAGGCAGGTCATTAATTCTTTGGTTTCCTGCTCCTGTCTCCCCAGCCTCATTTCCCACCTAGATGGGAGGGTCTGGCATTAAATTACTCTAAGCATAATTACATTGGAAATAGTTTCAGTGAGTATTTGGTGCCTCTCCCCAGGGCATTGGATTTTGCTGTTTTCTCTGGTTTTCTTTCCAAGCGGCTCTCTAAGCTTTTTTCAGAAGTGAGTCTTGCCACAGTCTCTCTGTGTTTCTGCTGTTGCTTGAATGAAATATGTGAGTTTTTCCTGCAGCACTTCCTGAACAATGCAATGCAGGATTGCAAATATATCATGCCACTGCAACTGCTGCTGTGTGAGGAGCTTTGCCTGTCTTGGGGACCGTGCACAGGTGTTGAGTCAGGGATCAGCTATAACTTGGAAATCAACAGTTGACTGTTGTTTTAAGCATTGTGTGCTTGTCTCCACAGATTGGAGAGTTTACATCTCCCACATCTACAAGCCTAAGCTGGTTTTGCAGTCATTGTGCAACACACTCTGTGAAAAAACATGCTGCTGTGGGGATGCACTTGTCTGGATTTAATCTGCACCACTGACAACTTTCATACAAATATTTTCCTTCTGTAATGAATTTGGTGGGAGAACTTGATTTGAAACCAGTGTAAAGTTTAAAGAAGTCAGTAGCTCAGATTTTTCAGGAGGGAAAATCCCTTAAAGGTTATTTGTATTTAAGGTAGCATCAGGTCACTTCTTGCATAAAGGAGGAAGTTGGAAGTGATCTGGCTTTTCAGGAAATAAAAAGCTTTAGGTAGCTCCCTTTTTATGCCTTTGAGCCCCACATTTTTTATTTTACTTGCTAGGAGTATCTATTCCTTATAATAAAGTAAGAACTCAGAAACCTCCTGCCGATAAATGCAATCCTTTTGATTCTTACTAACCATTCCTTTCTCACTAGCACTGGAGAGAGAACCCTTTTTCTCTCTTGGGAGATGGCTGGGGTTTAAAAGCCAGCATGTTTTTTTTCCCTTGTCTGCAGAACCTGAACTTCACCGGCTTCCGCAAGATCCTGAAGAAGCATGACAAGAACCTGGAGACAACGCGGGGAGCGGAGTGGAGGGTGGCCGAGGTGGAGGTGGCTCCCTTCTACACCTGCAAGAAAATCAATCAGCTTATTTCTGAAACTGAGGTGAGGAGGCTGGCCTGGGCACTGCTCCTCTTCCAGATAGCAAAAAACCACAGGATTTTGGTCACTGGAAGGGTTCAGGCACAGGTTGGATGGAGCTCTGAGCAAACCTGTTCTAGTGGAAAGTGCCTCTGCCTATGGCAGCGGGTTGGAACAAGATCTTTAGGTACCTTTCAACCCAAACTATGCCATGACACTGTAATTTCTGTAGGGTTTTACCCTCTCTGTAGCTTGTATTTACCATCAAGATGGCTAATAATTGATTTTGAAAACCTAGCCTTCTGCCGTGAAGGAACTTGGTGCAGCCTGGTGAGCTTTTCATGTCATTGTATTAAAAGAATATTGGGCCAGAGCTCACCTATAAAATGCAAACTGATCCTTAGTTTTGGTTTTACCATGTGCTCATCGCTCAGATGACCCTCAGTGGTGTGTGTCTTTGTCTCCTCAGGAAGTGGTGACCAACGAGTTGGAAGATGGAGACAGACAGAAGGCAATGAAACGTTTGCGTGTTCCACCCTTAGGAGCAGCTCAGGTGAGACATCCAGTGTTGTGGAGCGAAGCTGCTGCTCCTCCAGCTTGTCAAGGTGCCAAATGAGATTCAACATCCGAATGAAACAGTGGAAATAATGGATGTGTGTATGCATGGGGCAGGGCCAGCTAATCTGCTTTGGTTCCGGAAAGTTTGGAAATAGGTTGCTGCTTCTAATGCATGCAGACAAGGTAATGAAGGGAGGCGGTAAATGGTAAAAAGAAATTTGTGCCAATAAAAGCATATGCTTAGTGTTTGTGTGGTCTGGAATATTTTTCAGAGGGCACTGAGACACCCAAGCTCTATTTCAGTATAGGAAGAATATTACACAGCATTTCCAGTTTAAAAATCCTCACTTCAAGAGCAAGAGTGCACTCAGGGATCAGGAGCTTTTGTTTCTGATTTTAAGTTTGCTCTGCAAACTAATCTGACCATGCTGATAACCTGTTTACCTCACCTTAATTCTGCCTTGGCTTTGTTCACAGCCTGTACCAGCCTGGACTACATTCAGGGTTGGATTGTTCTGCGGGTTGTTCATTGCACTGAATGTCACTGTCATACTTTCAGGTAGGTGTCCTGCCATGCCTGGGTTTGGATATATTCTCCTCACTTAGGGAGGGCCTGGACCTGAATGTTCTGGGTTAAATCACAACCATATCACATTGCTGTGAACTACTAGTTCTGCTCCAGCACTAGGCTGTGGTTTTTCTCATGTTGTATGTGTGAATTTTGAACACAAAAAGTCCTTTTCTTCTGGTTTCCTCCTTATTTTTGGAGGGATGTTCTGAGGATGCAACATCTATGTGTAAAGAACAAGTTTTTGTTATCATTCTGGGAACACACAGTCCACCTTGTGTATGGACACGCAAGTCCACCTGTCCCACCTTGAGACAGGTGCTTGTAGAACTTGAGCATTGCATGGTATTGACTCCCTAAAGAAATGTCCACCAGACACAGAGCCTTGTGAGCAGACACCACTTGGGATGGAAATCGAGAATTCATGTGGAAATTCCTAGGATTTCAATGCCTGCAGTCTGCTAATAGAATTAATTGACTTTTCCTTATTGGCAGATGTTGGCAAGATTGTTTAAAAGCTACAATTAATGGGTGCATCTCTCAGGCTGTGGCTTTATTCTGCTTTGTGCCTTCTGACTTTGGCTCCTGATTAGAGTAAGAACCACGTTAGTGCTGCAGATCCAGACACAGAGCTTAATCACAAGCAGCTTTACTAATTGTGTGTGTGATTTCTGGAGTGTTGTAACTTGCTTAAGCAGTACAAAAGAAAAGGCTTAACAAATCAACTTATGAGCCCTTGCATTAGGGAAAGCCCATGTCTGTGTTTTTATAACTTAAAAGAAATTTTAATCAGATGTTTCTGTAATTGGATCCAGCCATCTCTTGGAATAAAATGCCTCTGTTTGAGGAGCTGTTTGCAGTGTTTCCCTTTTGGTCTTCCCGTGGTAGAGGCATGAAGTTGACCCATCTGCATGAAGGGGCTTTTTTATGTGTAGAAACTGTTCTTTATTCATTGTTTCTGTTAAACATTTGATCTCTGTGTGAGATACAAATATGATTGAAGCCAGTTGTGTTTGCTTTTCCTCTCAGTGCCAAGAATGAAAAAGTGATGCAGTTGTGAGAAGGAATTCATAAAAATGATTATATCTCTAAAGCAGGTTACTAACCCAGTGTGGGTAATAGGTGTGTTGTATCAGCGGGCATGATCTGATAGCTGAACATTTCTGCAGATATTGGGCAAAAACCTGGATTCCAAGTGCAAACTGGGTGTTTTTAATTGGCTCATACTTTGCTAACTTCTCATCTGCTTTTGCCAAATTGTTTCTGTGATTTGATCAGCCAAGGTAGGATTTTAGTGTTCTGTGTGGAGAATTTGTGAGACAGCATCAGAACATGGCTTGTCAGTAATTCAGTGCTGCCTGATCTGAAAACCACAGCAGCAGCATTTTACAGAGATGAGTTCATCATAACTTGGAGTCTGTTAAAGGCTGCAAGGCTAGAAGTGGATCCCAGGAGGCTGTCACCCTAAAGAGGACAAATTCTGAGGCCTCACTGGTTCTGTATGGGCTTCCCTAGGTGCCAAGGCTAGTTTGTGAGGTTGGAATTTGACAGAAGTGTGCATTCGCTTTATTAACCAGAAACCTGCAAGGTTTCATGCAAAATCTCAAGCTCTTACTGTGATCATGCACTTGTTTGGGAATTAGTCTACCATTAGACTTGTCACCATGGATAATTTCACTTCTTAGTCAGTATTTTTGGGGCTACTCTTCCCTGTTTGGAGTTTTGACCAGATGACCCATTGTGGTTCCTTCCAACCTTAGCCATTCTGTAATTTCTCTTGGTTTTCAGGTAAAAATTTGAAAATAATTTTTTACAGTTCCACATTTAAGTCTTGCTTCTTCCAGCTTTTTGGGGGGGGTGTGTCATTTCTGTCCAAAAGTTGACTCTATTTTGCCTGAATCCAATAGCTAAGTTTAAAATTTAAAGCAGCAGTTCTGGAGTCATTGTCTCTTGCACAGCTTTTCCCCTGTAAGTTATGGAGTATAAAGTGCAGATGTTGAACACATGAAATTCCATATGGATTTGTTTTCTCTGAGAAAAAGCTTGAAAAGCTTGGGGCTGTAATTTGTGCAGGTCTGTGGGAATAAATTCTCGGCCTCAGTTCTGTAAAGTGCATGTTCTTTCTCTTACCCGTTTTACAAAACATGCAGGTGGGAAACTCTCAATGAAAATAAAACTGAGGATTGAATAACAGCATTTTATTAATGCTTGTTTCATCAAACCTATGCCTAGTGACCAGGGGAGACAGTCCTTTGCAAAGAGGTTTATGCTGGAAAAAGCTGCTGCTCTATAAGGTTGTTCATTGTTTGAAATGAAGTACATTTGTTTCCAGACCCCTGAAAACTGAACAAACGAAGCAACAGGCTTTCCAGCACTGCTGCCTTGTGCTGGGATTTCTGTTTGGGTGGGGCTGGGTGTTGTAATGCTGCCATGAATATGTATGGTATTGCCATTGTACTGAGTTGGGTGATTAGATGGGTTTAGCATTGTTTTAAATGCTGTAAATGGTTCCTCTTGGTTTTGTGGGAGCTGAAGTGTTTGTGTCTCTGTCTGTTGGGATTTCATCTCTATTAAACCGGAATATTTAAGTGCCTCTGGTCAGATTTATGCTGGTGCTGTCCCTTGTGCCTGTAGTGTGGGGCAGGAACGCTGCTAATGACTGGATTACAGCAGCTGGAAAGGGAATTTTCCCCAGAATACTTCTAAATCCTCTGACAGGCTAGGCAAAATATCCTCCACTTGCTGGAACATGCAGTTGCGTACATGTGTATGTACCATGTTTTCTCAGGGTACAACCAAACATCTGAGAACCAGGATAAAGCCTTGCTTTGTGACACCACCTCTGTTACCCCTAAAATCCTTCCTTTTTTTTGTTTGTCTTTGCCAGGTGTGGCTTTTATAGATGGACCAAATGTGTGGCCACTGGTGAGAATCTATCGAGGTGGCTTTCTCCTGATAGAATTCCTCTTTCTCCTGGGTATCAACACGTATGGCTGGAGACAGGCTGGAGTCAACCACGTCCTCATCTTTGAACTCAATCCCCGCAGCAACCTGTCCCATCAACATCTCTTTGAGGTGAACAGCAGGGATTTTAGCGTGCCTGAGCCATGCTGAGGATCAGCAGGATAAATCCTGCGCTGTTTCCTGGCAAGGGCTACTAATACAATTAGAAGAGGAAGTTGCTGAAGTCTGATTAGATTACAGGATTGAGCACTGCTCTCCCTTTTCTTCTAATGAGAACACATTGCGGGTTTTTGGGCTGTGTTTTCATTAGGTGTCTGTGTGGGTTTTTTTTCCCTGCAGATTGCTGGTTTCCTGGGCGTTTTGTGGTGCCTGAGCCTGCTGGCATGTATATATGGTAAATTCATCTACATCCCCATGCAGGTGAACCCACTCATCTTGTATGGCTTCATGTTGCTTTTCCTTATCAACCCTACCAAAACCTTATACTACAAGTCCCGTTTTTGGCTGCTCAAACTATTGGTAAGTGTCAAAGCTAGTTGAAATAAATAACTCTTTTTCTAATGCTGTGGCTGAGCAGTAGTTGTAAAGTGTATACAAGTGTCATTAACCCTCAGGAAAGAGCTGTGCTGGGGGATGCTTATACCACTGTGATTTATAGAGCAGACCTGATCAAGTGTTGACTGCAGATAGTTTTTGAGGATGGGTTTGCAGAAGCATATTCTGCTTCCTGTACCAGTTAACCTTCCTATAGCCAGCTGCTTACAAACTTTTGCCAGTCTGGAAACCCTTGGCTGTCTTTGCTTGTTTATTCCTTAACTTAGTGAAACAGAATTGTTCAGAGGTCCAGTGCTCTAAGGCACGGCTGCATGGGTACTCCTCAGCCCAAACTGGGGTAGTGCTGAGTTTGAGAGGATTCACTGATGGAGGGAAAACCTTTGGAAAAGTTACTGCCTATGAAATTATGTTCATGGGTGAGTTTTTTTTTTGTTTGTGCCCTTAAACAAACTCTTTGAGACCAAGCTCTTTATTTTCCTATAAATCTGGTAAATCCAATATAAATATGCGTGCTGCTTCAGTGTTCCAGTTATAGGTGGGAGCTCTGAAAGAACAGTTTTCAGACTTGCTGGGTGACTCATGAGTTTCTTCCCAGTTGGCTGTTTCATATGCTCTTCACCACCCTGTGCACCCTTTTAAATTGGCTTTAATCAAGCTGTTTCCCCTGATACCTTCTTGCTGGCACTGCTTGGAGAGTGTTGGGCAGAAGGGGGTTTGGCTGGCTGGTTTTCTTCACAGAACCATTTCAGTGCCAACTAAAACAATTAACTTTATCTGGAACACAGCAAAGATGAGCCACAGCATCCTGCTTTGAGGACGTGCGTGCAGGTGTACACACAGTGAATTAACCTCTGTGTGCTCACCTCTGTTATTTGATTTGCTGGCTTGCTGCTATCCCAGCTTCTTCCTCTGTGCCTTCCAGCCCTCAGCCATCCCTCACAGAGGTACCTTTAGTCCCAAGCCTCATTAGTCTGCCTGCTGTCCCCTGCTTTGAAGGGAAGCACTGGATGTGCTTTAACCACATGAGCAATATCTGTGCTAATTTATGTTAATATCTTGGCAGGGTGAGATTCTCAGTCTCCACAGAGCTGTTAGGCTCTGTGCATCTCCTGCCCTGTCGCAGTGATCTCCAGACTACGCTGCAGTCTGAGATAGAGTTGTAGGATCAGGGAATGGCCCTTAAAGATCATCGAGTTCCAACCCCTCTGCCATGGGGCAGGGACATTTTTCACTATCCCAGGTTGCTCTGAGCCCCATCCAACCTGGCCTTGGACACTGCCAGGGATCCAGGGGCAGCCACAGCTTCTCTGGGCAACCTGGTCCAGGGCCTCCCCACCCTCACAGGGAAGAATTTCTTCCCAATATCTAATCTAAACCCAAACTCTGTGAGTTTTAAGCCATTCCTCCTTGTCCTGTCACTAAATGTCCTTGTAAACAGTCTCTCTCCATCAAACCTGAACCATGGAATATCTTGAATTGGAAGGGACCCATAAGGTTCATTTGAGTGCCTTGAATGTGCAGAGGCAAATTCATCCCAATTTCTCCTAGGGGAAAAAAGCTTCATCAAAATGCAAGATCACCTTAATGGTGGGAAATGACATGGTACTTGTGTGCCTTATGTGGAAGGAGGAAGGGGAAAGAAGAGGCCAGACTACATAAAGAGCAGCTTTTATTGTGTGTACTTGACCACTTGGGTGGATTTTATTTCTTCATGCAGCTCTCTGAGTAAAATGAGGTTTAAATACTACGAGTCTTAGAACTGTGCTGCTCACACAAAATTTTATTTGGTGAACATTTTTCTTCACGTGCTTCATATGTTTAATTTCCAGCCAAAACAAAATCTGACATATCAGGTGTAACGGAGCATTACTGGCACTTTCAGTTCTTCTGGCACCAAATCAGGGGCATGCTTGAGTGTGTTGTAGCCTTTCCTCATGGATCTAGGCGGCTTCCTGCCTCCACCTGTGATCAACATCAGCTGCTTGCTGAGGGTGGGATCTTTTGTGCTAATCCCTGGGGGATGGCAACTGACATCAGAATTGATCTTCTTCCGAGTGAAAAAAGCTATTTAGCCTGTAGTAAGGTCTAATTCCTCTGCCAGGCTCTTCTTTCATGCCTGTGTGCTTAGGTGAGCATTCTTTGTGGCTTTGCTGCCAGATGAGAGGCCCCTGAGTGTCCTTGTGTGGGCTAGGGAGAGCACCTTGGTGGGAGGAATCGGATCTGAGCGCAGGGAATGGCCCCGTGCCCAGGCTGTCTGCAGGAGCTCAATGGCTACACCAGTGCAGGGAGCCTGTCTGTGAGAGGTGAAAAGCTAGGAAGTGCTCAGTTCAGCTCAGATATCTGGCATCTCAGCATGAATTAAAAGTGCAGGGATCAGCACCAGCAAGTCTGTGCTCAGGCCGTGCAATTGTTGATAGAGAATTGCTACTGGCTATTGAAACTGAGGTGCATCTCCAGCTTCTGGTGTTTTATCAGGACTTTATCCTTTTCTGGAGGATGTTGCAGGCACTTCTCAGCTGGGAAGCGAGGAGCTGGCTGTGGTACTTCCACTGCCAGCAGCTCCTGGAGTCAGGCTGCAGTTCCAGCTGTGTCTGGGCAGCAGGCAGAAGCCACAGTGCCTGGTACATGGCATTGGGAGGGTTCAGATGGCAGCTCAGGTTCTGGAGGAGGGTTGACTCAGATGCCAGTGCCAGATATGTCATGGATCTATCTCTTGACTCCTCCTCAGCAGTAACCTGTAGGTGGAAAACTTCTACTCTCTTAAAAGTTTTATGCTGTTGCCTGGCAGTGCTGAAGTACCTCTCCCTAAATTAAATAACAAGAATATTAATTTTTTTTCAGGAAGGTCTACCTGTACAGCTATTTTCACATTTCATTTGCTTAGCTAGTCTTTGTTCACGGATAAAACAATGGTCTACGATGAAATAGGTGAAGATTGTATCAGGGAGTGTTGGGAAAAGGGAGAAAAGAGCTTTTACATGGCTGGTGTGGTCTTTGACCTCTACAGAAGCTGTTCTGCAGCTGGGCACCTTTGAAGACAGTCCTCCCTAACAGCTGGCCTTGGGAATAGGTGCCATCCAACATGAGCTCACAGCTTTCTGGGTCAAGATCTATATCTGCTTTATGCCACTAACTCTTAATCCCCTATTTGGCTTTGAAATTTTCAGAGCAGAGCCTTAAATCTGCATTACTGGCTGGTTGGGATGTGTCAGTCCTTTCCTGGGTTTCTGGAGCTGTGCACTCTTCAGGTTAATAAGGAGAGCAGTATAAAAGATCAGTGTTAGCCTGTGCTTTCGTTAATTTGAAGGTTCATAAATCCTGGAATGACCGGATGGCGCTGGTGCCGTCTCTGTGAGAAATTGGCCATTAGTAACTATAACTGACTGGGTAGGGAGAGGGGTAATCAAAGGTAATGGAGCAGAAAACTGTCTGCTTTGGAAGGAACAGAACTGCTCCTCAGCCTTAGAGGGAGAGTGGGCTGGGATTGAGGGGGAGTCCAACTGACAGTCAATAGGATTTCCTCGGCCCTTTCTTTAACCCTTTCCCTGCTGGAGGCATTGGCAGAGCCAGTAACCATCCTCCCTGTCACAACTTCTAACTCCAAATAACAACTCAGGAGTTAAGTAAACTAAGGCATGACCAGACTAATGGCTGTGCTGAGGGTCTAAATCTAGCTGACATTAAGTGTGAGGGGGAAGGTAAGTGTGGGAGATGTCAATAGACACGATGTAAGTGCCTGAAAGAAAGTGCTGATCAAAGTGAGGGGCAACAAGAGAAATGGAGGTGTGCAGAGCTCTTAAATGGAGACTGGGTGTTTCTGGGAAGGGGCTTGGTTGGAGGAGACTGGGCTGTTCTGCCAGAAAAAAGAACAAAAGGCTGAGCGGGGCACAGGAATAGATGCATACAGGAGGAGGAAAGCAGGAATGTTTGAACTCAAAGTGAGGAGACAGTTACCCTTTTTTGTCAGCAGAAGCAAAAGGTCAGCAGTAAATCTTCAAGTGTTTCTGTTATTTCCATATTTGTTCAGTTCTGTGATGCCCTGCCACTGCATTTGGATGCCTTTGACACAGCCATGAATTATTCCTCCTTTGTTTTTCCTGACAGTTTCGAGTGTTCACTGCTCCCTTCCACAAGGTGGGCTTCGCAGATTTCTGGCTGGCTGATCAGCTTAACAGCCTGGTCGTGATACTTATGGATTTGGAATACATGATCTGCTTCTACAGCTTTGAGGTTCAGTGGGAGGACAATGCTGGACTTCTGGCAGATACAGGTAGAGTAATGCTGATGAGACCTGGGAATGTGGTCAAAATGACCTGAGAAACACAGAGCCAGGCAACTTCCTAATTGTCTGTTTTAAAGAGGGAAAATAAAATAATTGGCATTTCTTGTAAACGTGGCATTAGAGAGATTCTGCCCTTTCTTACTTCCATCCAGAGAAATGGAATTTCACATCAGTGTTCATTTCCTAATCCAGTAATTTGCTGCGATGTGTATATCCATCAAAGAATTTAGACACAGTGCTCCTGATTGGAAAGAGAAATCAATTTTCCTGGCATTGTTGTTTCATTTCGTAGTAGTTTAACCATGTATTTGCCTTTAGCCTCTTCCTGTTGCTCACCATGAGAATCCTGAGATGGTTAAGCTCAGCCGTCTGTGCTGTAGCCTGGTTCCTACAAGCTCCATCACAGCATCCTGAAGCAAGAAAGGATGGAGAAGCTCCTTAGTGCCACCACTTTGAGTTGATACTGCCCTGCGAGGGTTGTCCATGCTCTGTCTTCTTTTCTAGCCAGAAGGAGCACAGGGCCGGAATGTGAATTTTGACTCTGGCCTTCCCAGTGACAAAACAGTACCAGTCTCCTCATGGATGGGGCTGATGACTTTCCATTTTAAGCAGTGACTGCTGGCAAATTGTATTGTCTGATGGTTTTGACACTTACTGAGAGAATTTGCTGTATGCTTCAGTAAGCATCAGTGTTCACTTTGTTCTTCCAATCTGTCTGATCTTTTCCCTTCATTTTAAAAGATGGCATTACGAGCAGCTAAATATTTACTTATTAAAAATAAAATTAAAATACATAAAGCAACTGTGTGCATAACAGTTTGTCCTCTTCCAATCAATGATAGCACAGTGTTTTGGGATAAATATCAGCTAATAATGTGTCTCCCTTAGTGTGAATAAGAAACAAATGAATGTTAGGCAGCAGGGTGTTTGGTTTAGATGTGCTGACTGAGACAGCAGAAGACAGGATAAGACAGATGCCAGTTCCAGGAGAAGCTGAGGGTTTCCTGGTCATTGCCTTAATAAAAAAAGGCTTTCAAAGATGGAGGAGGAGACACAATGGCCTTGTGGTGTGGTTGCTTTTCATCCCAGTTTTTGAAGCCAGACCATGCCTTGGCTTTGCTTTTTAAAAATCAAAGCGAAAAATGAGAAACCCAGTCCCATACTGAAATATTTTTTTTCCTGTTACCATGCACACGGGTCAAGGACATCTTGGGCAAAGTAGCCTTTTAGAGCTGTTCTGCAGAGTTTCTAAGTACTCTCCCATTTATGCACAAAAATCCAATGTCAAAGGCCTTTTGTAGTTCTGTCCTTAATTTGATTATTCACAGTACCACCAACAGTACTGAGCACATTTAAAAATAGATGATTTCTAATCTTGCCTGTTAGTTATACTGGCAGGACTGAGGGAGTTAGGTGGTGATCTGTCTGGATGTGTTATTGGTGTCATGTCACCTGAACACCTCCAAGATGGAATATTGAGCTTCAGGATGCTTTGGGCTTCTTGCTGTTGGTGTGCCTCAGTACCAGCTGTTGATGGGGAATCGCTGCCATAGAATGATATTGCAGACAGGAAGACAATAGCAGTTCTTAAACTTACTAACTCTTTGCCTTAACAGCTTCAACTCCTGTTTTTCTTGCAGATAATCAGATTTGTAACAGCTACTCCTACGGAGTGAGAGCAGTTGTCCAGTGCATCCCTGCTTGGTTGCGATTCATCCAGTGCCTGCGCCGTTACCGCGATAATAAACGGGCCTTTCATCTGGTTAACGCTGGAAAATATTCCACCACCTTCTTCGTGGTGACATTTGCAGCCCTCTACAGCACTCACAAAGGTACTGGTGATTTTGGGGAATCCTTTGCAGCTCCTGGGGTTTGCTTTTTTTACATGAGAGAAGCTCAGAATCCGGCATCGCGTTGGAGCGTGAGCTCCTTGTGTTTTGGCACCTGTGAAACATCTCTGGGGCCTGCCCAGCTTGTAAAGAGTGTTTTAAGATCTTACTTTAGGTGTTTTTCACATCCCTGGTCTGCTTAGAATTGCACTTAGGGAGCGGGGGAGGGAATTTTTAGGTTTCTCTTCTGAAAGCTGAAATACCTGTCAGGTTTTGCCGTGAAGGGAGGTGAATGGGAGGGAGATATATGAGGAAAGGGATAGCACAGCAAATACTTCTGCCTTAACATGCATGAATATTTAACCTGGATCATGTAAATAAGCGGTCAATTATTCCTAAATGTGAAGGCATGTGCACAGTGCCAAGAAAAAATGCACTCTCTGATTTTCCTGTGTGATTCTATCCATGTTTTTTTCTACAGCTGGTAAGGAGTTGTTTCCAATCCATTTAACTGCAGATTGAGCTCTGATCCCTGAAGTTCCTCATCTCCCTGGAAACGACAATTACTCGATTCTGCTCTTGTTCTGAAGGAAAAAGCTTTTAGTTTCTGCACTTTAGGCAGTCGCCCTGCCTTTCATTGTTCTGAAGCCCTAAAAGCTGTATTCTTTCATTTGAGAATATCTCCCTTCTATATATCCAGAAATTAGCAACCACACACAGTCATGAGCAATTACTTAGCTTGGAATATTCCTGTGGTGAGGCAGGGATAAGTGTTGAAGGCATGATTCTAGTTAACATGCTGGGTTTTTTGGAGGGGTGGTAGGGCTGTTAGAACCATTACCATGGCCAAGAAATGTCTGCTCTGATGTAGCTGGGCCCGGAGTCAAACTGATGATGTTTGTCAGGCCTTGAATGGCAGGGAGGGGCAGTAGCCCAAGCTGGCTGAAGGTGGGAGCTGGGCTCTGTATCCACAGAGAGCTGGTGTGGGAGCATCTCCTCCCTGCTGCCATGTCCCTGAAGCTCGCTCCTGTTGGAACTTGTTTGCTCACTGACATTCTGCAGCCCTGCAGTCCAGTTAGTCACCGCTGCAGAGCCTGGGACAAGGCATGGACAGATTGCCTGGCTCCAGAGTCGCTGCTCACATCTTCTGTAGCCAGAGCTGCTCTGGGGAGGCTGACTAATGCCTCTGCCTCCCTCAGGGGGACACATTGCCAGAGCCTTCAGTTGGGGTAGGGTTGGAAACAAGAAGAAAACCAGCCTTTGTCAAAATGTCCTGTTGAAGAATTTGACCTCTTTCCGCCGCCCTTGAAGTTTTTCACCTGTGCCAGTGTTGCCCTGGTCCTGGTCGCCGCCACACATAACTGGTGGCTCCTTTCCCAGTCTGGCAGGGAGTGGGCTGTAATGAGGTGTTTATGATCCTTGTTCCAGTTGCTGTGAGACGTTCCTGACTCCCAGCTTTTGTCTGTCCAGTCTTATCAATGGCACGTAGTTATTGGTGTGGTACAAAACAAAATTAATTTGGAAGCTTCATGGCCTTTGGAAATTATGCATTAGCACAGATTTGTAAATGTCACTGTGATGGGCTTTTCCGAGGGCTGCCTAAAGCCCTGGACATGTCCCCTCAGGCCTGGAGGCCTGTTCCCATCCTGCCATAAAAAGCACTTTCTAGTGTGCTGTACCTGTTAAGAAGCCCATTTTATCAAAGTTCTTTACATAGATTGCCATATTGTTTGGAACTCGGAATCAGATGGTCTATCATCAAAGTTGTTATGATGCTACTGTTGAAAATAGATGTGCTGCTCACCCACACCATCTCTGTGTCTGCCCAAGTATAGCAAACTCTCTTCTCTTACCTCCTAAACATCTGTTGGGGGAGCTGTGTGTTCTGAAGAAAGGGTTGCCCAAAACAGGTGTCAAATTGGTGAAGATCCTTGCTCCTCAGACCTGCTCTAAATTTCAGTAACAAATCTATTAATTGCTGTGGTATCAGGAGTTTTATTTAAACAGTGTTCCATGCCTGTGCTTGCAAGCCTATGACTTACACCTCTGGAATGACAGCTTTTGGCTGCTAGGAGAAGAGGGTGATTCCTGGCCTTTCCTTGGGAGGTCAGGTAATGGACACCAGTGCCTGTTCTCCACTTGGGAGGCCTGGGGACATCACAGCCCTCTGAGAAGTCTCATCTTCCTCCCTTCATTTGAGCACTGGATAATTTGTAGCTGCTCTGTGGGTTTTAGCTGGGGCCTGCCAGCAGTGTGAAGATGGACTGTGTGGCTGGGAGGGTTTGCTGGTGTGGAAAGCAGCTAATTCATACACGGTGCACTGACAGCGCTCTGTGTTTTCCCATGCTTGCTGCTGGAAAACAACTCAAACTAAACAAATATACAAATGCCACCTTATTATGTTTAAGTGATGTTTCTGTTCTAGTCTTGTGTGGTATTCCCTACTCCAAACCTCCGCTAGTGAAGGATCCCCCCCTGTAGCACCATGTACTGTGGGCTCTTGACAAGTATCTGTTTCCCCAAAATATCCCTGTTTAATAATTCATATTACTCAGGCAGTGCATAATTCGGATTCTTTCTTCCCTTAGAGAAGCCTTTTTTTTGCTTTCTTTCCTTTGGATTTAGGTGCAGGGTGCAATTTTCTCTGCTAATTGCAGTTTGGATGTCAGACTGCTAAGATAGAAAAGTGAATTCTGTTTGGATTTTGTTCCAAAACTTGCAATGCTGTCGGTTTGGGACCAGACCAGCTTTACAGGGGTAACTCCAAGCTGTCATCTTGATATTCAGGTATCATTGGGATTAGTGAAGCAAACAGGAGAGGAGCTACCCCAGAACATAATACTGCAGCAAGCAGTGGTGGCGTAGACGATTGCAGACTCCAGCACGGCTCACAAGCACAGCCGTGCTTCGGGGATGACAGCAACAACACGAGGACAACTGTTGCTGAGTTCCCAGAGGAGGAATTCTCAGTATTTTTATCTCTCCCAAAGGAATGGGAAGCAAAGGCCGTGTTCTGTAAATAAAGTGCTGCAGGCTGTGTTTGCTCAGGCAAATGAGGCATGGCTGTAACTCGAAGCTACCTGGCAACCGAAGCTACCTGGCAACCGGGGTGCCACCGATGCCTGCCGCCTGCCCGCTCTGTCCCTGTCTTTCCCACCCTTGCTTTGCACTAAGGAGCTCAGTGCTGGCATTAAGTTCCCTGCCAGTGCTGAGTAGCTTTCCCCAGAGCCAGCCAACAGAGTATTACATTGCCTTATTTAATCCCTATGGAAACCTACGTGCTGCTGGGGAAGCAGATGATTAAGCCCAAGCCTGCAGTAGAATATTCACCCCAAGTGCGGCATTGTTTTGACACACAACTGCTTTCTGCTGTGTTTTCACTCTGCCAAAAGCAGATGTGCTTTGTTTGACAAGTGCACCAGCAAAGCAGCTCCCACTTCAGTCCAGCTTATCACAGCATTTGTAGAATCTTGGAGGGGTTTGCCTTGGAAGGGACCTTAAAGATCATGAGGTTCCGACCCCCTGCAGGGATACTTTATACAAGTCCCAGATTACTCTAAGCCCCGGTGTCCAACCTGGCCTTGAGCACTTCCAGGGATATGTTCTACTGCTTCTCTGGACAACCTGTTCCAGGGCCTCACTAGGAAGTAGAAATACTAGAAGTATTTCTTCATAACATCTAATCTAACCCTGCCCTCTGTCAGTTTATAGCTGTTCCCCTTTGTCCTGTCACTCCAGACCCTTGTCCAAAGTCCCTCTCCGGCTCTCTTTGAGCCCCTTTAGGCACTGGAAAGGGCCCTAAGGTTTCACCAGAGCCATCTGGTCTCCTCTCCAGGCTGAACACTCTCAGCTCTCTCAGTCTGTCCCTAGAGCAGATGTGCTTCATCTCTCTGAGCATCTTCATGCCCTGCTCTGAACTCACTCAGCAGGTCCATGTCCTCCTTACAGTAAGGGGATCCCAGAGGGGGAAGTCCACGGGCATTCTTGTGTAAATTGTGCTTGCATTAAAGAAGGCACACTGACAAATATGGGATAGCCAGCTTTGGTTTCACTCCTCACTCAGACCTGACCCAGACTGTGTAGGATAGGGCTGTTATATTTAGGTGTTCAGCTCTTCTAAGAAACAGTTGTGTTGTACTGCTTAAGGAGTCCTGATCACTTATGAAGCTTTAATCATAATTTATGCTCCAACTTTATTCCTTTTTAAATGAGACACCGTGGTTTTGCTGCCAACAGTTGTCTCTCACCTTGATGCAGCTTGCTCACATGGTGTCATTGGAAATACTAAAATATAGATTTGGCTTCTGTGCTTGAAGAACTGAGCTTCTTGAGTGTCTCTCTTTTATAATCTTGTTTTGTGGGATTTCCGGGTTCAGTGTGACCATTTTTTGTTTACCTTGCTATTGGCTGTGTGGGATTTTACCCTTTAAGTGAAAGGCAGGATGGTTTATGGCCAGTGTCAGTTTTATTCACACACCTATTCAATGAAATCTTTGTGGTCTGAGTAGTATCCTGCTATTTATTAACCTCTGAATTATTCCAAAGTTAATCTGTGTGGCCTGGAAACTTGAGTAAGCATCTTCTCTTCCGTCCTGCTCCCAGGGTTTTTCCAGGTACTCCAGATGAGCCTGCTGAACACCAGTTGCCATTGGCTTGGATGCCCTGGAGAGCCCTAGGTTGCTCTAAGATAATGGAACTGCCATTAAACAGCCCAGGAAATTGGCAGTAATTAAAAATATGGAAGTTAACTAAATAGGGCTGTCCCTGAAGAGCAAAGCTTCTGTCTGTGCTTTCCCCATCACCCCAGAAACAGACTTCTCTGCAGTAATGTCTAATTTATGACTTTTAAAGACAGCCCTAAGAGAAGAGGGCCAAGGAATAGAGATGTGGAATGTCAAGGTGAGAGCCATCCTGCCATTAATGGCTTTTGCAGGAAGGTGTTGGACTGTTCCTTATTAATAGAGAGGTTCAACCAGGTCTGACCAGAGCAAGATGAATGGTGAATGTGCTGCTTTTGGCAAATGCAGTGGAAGATTCCCAGGTCTCCTACCTGCTGCCCACTCCTCATTAACCACAGCCATTCCTAGCACTGGCACGGTGTCAGGATGGAACAGATCACTGCTTCTCCCTCCCTGTCTCCCCAGGCAGGGCCCTGAGGAGGGCTCTGGCTTCCAGGGGAGGGATAGAGATGCACAGCAGGATGGGGCACAGGCTGGGGGGACATCCAGCTGTGCTGCTGGGGGCTGCAGGAGGTATCTGGCTGCACCTGAGCTCTGTGGGTGCTGCGTTGTGTCACTTATCCCTTGTCATTGCTGTGTTGGAAGCTGCAGGTTGCAGCCCCCGTGGAGTGAGGCTGTGCTGGTAGGTGGGACAATAAAGTACTGTGATCGTACATGCTTACATGTAGGTGATGTGATGGGTGAGCTGGGACTAAAATGACATCAGTGCAACAGTGTACAGTCCCCCAACTGAGATAGATAATTTTATTTTTATGGGGTGGGACAGGGCAAAATAAGTGGACATGTAGAATTTTTGTAAGTACAAAACTTCAAAAAAAAACCACAGAAGAATGAAGCATTTGTGAGACCTGTTCCCTTCCTTCTGTGTTGGTACAAGACCTGCTCTCTCTCCCCCTCTTCCTTAGCGCTGAAAGAGCTGTCAGCATTTTGATTTAGGTGTCACAAGAGCTTTATAGAGTGCTTGGATTGACCTCTTGAAGTAAAACAAACTTTGTAATGGGATTAACTGGCTCCTTTCTTAATGCTTGCCGTTTTCACATGCCTTGCCTTCCCTTAGCCCAGCACACTGGCAACTCCACCAGGATGATTATTGGGAGCCAAAACATGCACCGTCTGTCACATTGCTGCAAGCTAGGATGAATTTTTGTCTGAAACCCTGTCATCCCATGCCCAGGAGGCCTCCAGTAATGAGTTGTTCATTAGGCAGTCTTTCTGATCCTTTCCAGCAGAGCGGCAGTAGTGTCATTAGTGAGGAATCAGGAGGCATCGCCGTGGGCAAACATTTCCTATGCTGGCCTCTGACCTTATAACAGCTTTGACTTGGGGCTCTCTGGCACCCAGGTTCCCCCTGGCTGGCTCAGCTGCTTGCTGACACCCATCTCAGTGATGGTGCTTTGGGGTGGAGCTGGGAGGAGCCAGGAATATCCCAGGAATGCTGCAGCAGGAGCAGCCTGGCCAGGGCAGAGGTGCTGGTAAGTGAGCAGGGAAGGAGAGCAGAGACAGCAAACCCTTCTCGGTGGGGAGCCTGGGAATGGGAATTGAGAGGGATTTCAGCAACTCTCTCATTTCACACAAATGAGACAGAAAATCCCACTGGGAAGTCTTGCCGTGCTTTGTAGGTCTGCAGATGTCAAGTGGGACATGGGTGGTGACCTCGGCACGCCTCGGCTCTGTGATCCGTGGCTAGCTTCCTCAGCTGAGAGGAGATGGGGATTAATAGCTGGGATTTGGGAAGTGGACCAAGAGTGCCATGGACTCAGTTGTTATGCCTTTGTGTTAAAGGTGGCTGGGGAAATGGGAATGCTGATGAATGAGGTGTAAGTAAAAAGGGTGACCTACTGATTCTTAATTTCACAGGCACTTAAGGGGGGAAGCCTGACCTTTTTTTTAATGGAACATTTTAAGAAAAGCAAGTGGCTGCCTTACAAGTAATCTTCCTGTCAGATACACACAGGTCTGGAGTCTGTGGTTGTGTAGAAATGTAGGAGATGTGCTCATCTAAAGATTTTTCCTCTTTTGCTTTTAAAAGAAGCAAATTTCGAATGAATCTGCTGTTGGATGTCAAAGCACTGTAGAGGTAGCAGATGACATTGTGTCCCCATCCCCAAAATGTCCATCAAAGGCCCTGATTACCATTCATTTCTGATCATGAATCCAGATAGCCTTACTAGTGAGACTTCTGGGAAATGCTTGGACTGGAAACCCCATCCTTCTCAAGGCAGCGATTAAACTTTCCCTAAGAACACCTCTTGAAAGCTACAGAAGGCACCAGAAAAGAACCAGCTCAAATCTCACCCATGACTGATTTGTGCTTCCTCCTGTTTGCACTTAAATCACACTTGTCAGTTCGTGAGGTACAAGCTAGGAGCTTGCTGCCGTGTCTTGAAATTAGACACAAACCAACACGAACCTGTACAGGGTTTTTATCCAAACACGATTTTGGGATTCCCCTGCTCTACAAATGTAGACTCTTGGCTAGCAGAAGATATGAGATGTTGCCTCTTGACAGTTCTTTGCTGCTGCTTTGCTTAAATTATGCCCAGAGGCGATTGCAGAGGTTTGCACAATCCAAGGGAAGGTTCTTAGGGAAGAGTTGGTGTTTGGCAGCGCACGACAGCAAGTCCTGAGTGTGCTCCTGTGGGTCATTTTTGCCTTTTAACTGCATTAAGTCCCCTGTCATGTCCTGGCTCTGCCATTGATCAGTGCTAAACAGCAGGACGTGCTGGCTGGGCAGAAAGGCAGCGCTACCAGCTCATAAAGATATCTAATTACTGAGGGGAGAGGTAATGCTGTGCTTTGAGCACTGAGGTGTTAGACAGATGCTTGGGGATGTCACTCTGATGGCAGTTCTTACGTAGGTAAGTCACTTTTGGCTGTCACCCTGCTCTGTGGTGTGCTGGGATGGAGTTAATGGGCACACACCATCCCTAGGCCTGCTCAGAGCTGTGCCTGCCTTGCACGCTAAATACATTTGTGCTTTGCTTCTGCTTAGATCTGTGATTGAGGCTGGGTTTGGTGAGCCTGGACTGAGGGTTGGTTGGCAGAGTAGTCAGAGTTCTGTGTTGCAGGGCTTACCTGGCTGTATTCCCTGATAACCTCCTGCCTCCTCCAGCTTTTATCAGAGCCCTCCCCATCAGCACAACCCACGGCGGGTGACACGCCAGGAATGCTTATCGAGGGTCATTGTGTGCTTATCCAGCCCTTCAATAATACATGGCATTGATTTTTGCTGTGTTGAATAGTATATAGTGTTTACATTCCCCAGAATAATTCAGCAGGGTAAACAGATAGTATTCTTTGGAGGCAAAGTCAATATTAACAGCATTGGGGAGAGCACTCGCTGTCTCTCTTAGATGGAAAGCAACCTTTTCTCTTGCCTGGGCTTCTGTAGAGCAGCATTTCCTCAGAATGCCAGTCAGATACTGTGGCCCCTGGGGCTGGTTTGGGGATCCAGGATATTGCCTATCAGCAGTTTTTGCAGACAGTAAATTCTGCTGCTGCAAGTGCCTTTGGCTGTTTTCTGGGACTGTGGCTATTCACAACTTCAGTTCAAAGGTGGAAGCCATCCATTATTTATCTAGTTGACCTTCTGGAGCAATTTAAGGTGTATTTGTGCAGAGGATGTGCTGGAATTACATGTTATAGGGTAAACTGAGGATGCTAATGAAAATTCTGTGGTGAAGGCTGCAAACAGCTCCCATGGCACACTGCTTTCCACAGGCTTTGTGGCAAGGGGGGGCAGCCAGGCATTGTGGACTCAGATAGCCTCGGACATAACTGCCCCCTTCTGTGCTGCAGACGTGGCAATGTGAGCACTGAAATCAGCCCATCCTCAGGGGTAGAGCTGCACCTGCAGCTTCAGAGGTTTTGTGCTGGTGCTGTTTTGTCCTGCATGTGCTGCTTTGAGTAACAGCAGCTCAGGAAGTTGCTCTGTGGTGGTGCCCTTTGGAGTATGGAGCAGGAAGGTCCTTTGTGCCTCTCTTGGGGGGATGTCACTGGTGCCATGGGGGGTGGTATTGGAAACTTCCTCTTTTTTCCTTCCTGGAGAGGTTGAGATCTACCAGGTGTCCAGAGTGCTTTTCTCATCCAGAGATTCACTCCCTCTCTTGTGGTTTTTGGTGTTTACTAGCACCTCATTAAACAAAGAAAAAACACACAGGATGAAACAGTTCCTGCTTAAATAGACCCTGACATCATCATAAATATGCAGAGCTCTCTATTGCTCCTGGAAAACCGGCAGGCCAGGAGTTGATGGAGCTTCTGGGCAGAATATGAATGCCTTGATTTTCCTCTCCCCCTGAGCAGCAGTGAAGAGGGCTGCGAGGACCAGCCAGCAGAGACCCAGCTATAATTGCTTGCCTGGAGCAGTAACATATTTCTGCACACCAGCTGAATATCAATGAGGACAGAAGGAAGGAAGGTATCAAACAGAACTGCAGGCAGGAGGAAAAGGAGGATAAGTGATTAAAGGGAAGACTTGGAGGCCAAGACTGAAGACAATAGGCTAGTTCTGATTAGGGCATTTTACCAGGGAGAGATTTGGGGGTTTAATGAATTTTTTCAGGAGCTGAATGCACTGCAGAGCTGGTTGGTGAGAAAGTGAGCAGGAGCAAGGGGCCAGCAGTGCGACTCCAGGTGCCACTGAAAAGGTTGCTGCAAGGACAGAGGCAGGGAGAGGGGAGCTCAGCCCAGGATAACTTAACTGAAAGCAAGCACATCCTTTTGAGATTGGTGAGATTAGATTTCTCACTTGGGCCTTTTCCCTCCCAGTTCTATTTTCTGTAATTGCTCTTAAGATCCTGTGCCACGTGCTCTGGGATGGCCCTGCTTGAGCAGAGAGGTTGGACCAGGTGACCCACTGTCCCTTCCAACCCTAGCCATTCTGGGATTTAGGTTTGAGCACCTTTGAAATCCCCTTCCTCTGAAATTGCCAACTTAGCATAGAGTTTTATTCACCCCTTCTGAGATTGGAGATGAGAATCAGGGGGCAGACCAGCCCCTCCATGACCACAGAACTCCAAAAGAGCTGCCCAGCAATGCCTCCCTGCTCTTCTGCCTACTCTTGCAGGGCATGGCTCAGGCCAGGGATGCAATGGATGGTGCTGTTTGCACTGCCTTCTCCATGGCTGCTCCATGAGGTTTACTTGAATCCTGTCCTTAGGGGAAAAAAAAAAAGAAAAATAACCCAACCGAAAGCAAGATGATGTAACTTTCAAACCTAAGGTGAGAGGAACCACTGCAGCCTCACAGGGTGTTTTGGAGCATTTTAGGTGTTTTGAAAGCACATTCAACCCATGAACTGCCTCTGAATTATCCTTTAGGGTCTGGTAATGGGAACCATACATGGAGATCTAATGAGCTAAAAATAATGCTGGAAAGAACAGGCTTAGTGTCTCATGAGTCACCAAATGTCAGCATCTGCCTTTTCCCCCTGAAATAATGTTGTGGAGATTTCAGAGGAGGTGGGAGGGGGGAATGAAACCTAGCAGCGCAGCCCTGATTGCTAAGCTCCAAAATCCTCACCTGTGTCCCTTCCTGTGGGCAGCTGCACGTTAAAAATAGCCTGGGAGAGGCTGTTTCCAGGCAGCAGCAGCAGCAGTGTTTGAGGAGGTACCTGGGCACCTGAGCCCGCGTTCCGCAGGAGCTGAGCGCTGCTCCCAGCTGACGTCACAGCTCTGCAGGGACCCAGGAATGCCTTCTCTTGACCAAGCTGAGGATGTGGGATGTGCTCAAAAGCTTCTAGCCTTGCCCCAAAGCAGGGAAGCTGCTCAGCTGCTGGGAGCTGCAGCGATCCTGTGCCCTTTTCCTGCACCGACAGTGCAAAACAGGCTTTGCTGCATAACTGGCCTTTGGAGGCTTGCCTTAGGGGAGTGTTTTGAGAGGGGAAGGAGCGTGTGGGTTTGACCTATATCCTGCACATCATGTCCAGGAAGCCTGAAAGGCGTAAATGGGAGGAATGTACTCTCATTTTCACCTCCATTAATTTTATCGGATTGCCATGTTACATTTAGATTGTAATTGCTGGAAATACAGAGGGAAGGAGAGGGCAAATTGCCCTGTTGCTCCCTGGCTGATCAGATGCAGTGATTCTGGTTTTTTTAAAGCCACATATATAGGAAAGGGTGCTGTGACGTAGTGTGGCATTGGGCTTGGGCTGAAAACATCTTTTTTGTTATTTGGAAATGTTATTTGCTTTGTTAGAGGGAATCAGTGAATGAGCAATTGCTGAGGCTGCACAGAAAGGAGAGATTCCTGCTAGCAGCCAGGTGCAAAATGCCTCAGCCTTCTGAAGCATCATGATGTGTTTTATTTGCATTAACTTTTTGAGCCAGCTTTTCAAAAGCAAACAGAATTACCAGCTCTGCTTTTTCCCAGCCAGCTGAAGTAGGGAATTGTAGCTGAATTGAGAGCAATGTAACATTTTCAGGGGGGAGTGAGAAACAACTTAGTTGGAAAAACCTATCCCTAGCTGAGCAGGTGGTGGGCCCACAGTCTCCTGTAGTTTCCAAAGAGAAGCTCTATATGGGTATTTAAAACTCCATACAGAGCCTGCTTTAGGATTTGAACATTTTAGTGTACTGCTGCCCTTTCCCTTGCTGCCACAAGCTCTGAAATGGCTGGTGGTAATTCCTGTACTGCCAATGCTCTTCAGGCTTTTAGTGCACTAAACCACAATTGCTGATGTTAATACAAACTCAAATATTTTCTTACCAAACCCTCCCAACTGAGCTGTGCCTCAGCGCTGTATCCTTTGTACAAGCCCGTGTCCTTTGCAAAACGTGGCCCGCAGCTTCCACCTGCTGTTCAGAGCCAGAACAACAGCTCTGCCCTACGCCCAAGACAATAAAAATCATGGAATATCCCGAGTTAGAACCCACAAGCATCCTCGAGTCCAGCTCCTGGCCCTGCACAGGACCATCCCCAAGAATCCCACCACCGGCCTCAGGATGTTCCCCAAACGCTTCCTGAACTCTGGCAGGCTTGGGACAGCTTCCCTGGGAGCCTGCTCCAAAGATTAATGTAAATTTCAATCCCAAGTGCTGAAAGTTGAACGAGATAGAAATGGAATTTGAGTAACAATATAAAGCAGGTCCTGCTAAGGCTTTTGGCTTGGCTCAGATTAGTATTTGATGTATTTTCCTGAAACTTGGATAGACTTAGAAGAGGTGATTTCCATTGCTCAGATGAGGCAGTTTGTAGGTGTTTTAAGAAGGGATGTGCTCTCAGTTCTACAGAAGTATGTTGTTCTTCTCTCTTCCAGCTAAAAACCACAGTGACACCCAAGTGTTCTTCTATCTGTGGATTATCTTCTGTTTCATCAGCTCTTGCTATACCCTCATTTGGGACCTGAAGATGGACTGGGGTCTCTTTGACAAAAATGCTGGTGAAAATACCTTTCTCCGAGAAGGAATTGTCTACCCACAGAAAGTGCGTATGCAGCCTGCTCTTACCTTAGGGACAGGCTTGTAACATTTTAACCAAACTTGCTGAGCTTTAGAGCATGTTGCAGTTGACCACTGGGGCATTTCAATGCTTACAGGCTGGGATTTTTCCAGCAGTGCAGCTGATTTGTTTCCAAGGGATCGTTTCTGTTCATTTTGCTTGAGTTTGAGCAGCGGATTCTGTAGCTTCCCAAAGGCTTGATGAAGTCTTTTGGGTGCAGGAGGTGTTTGTTGAGCTGTTTTGTTCTTGTTGCTCTTGAGCTGTTTTGTTCTTGTTGCTCCTCAGGCATACTACTATTGTGCCATTGTAGAAGATGTCATCCTGCGTTTTGCGTGGACCATCCAGATCTCCCTCACTTCCATGCAAATCTTTCCCTACGCTGCGGACATCATTTCTACTGTATTTGCCCCACTTGAGGTGTTCCGGTAAGGCTGCTGGGCTGAGCAGCTCATTTATTCGTGTTCTGTAATATCAGCATGGGGGGAAGTGCCTGGATGCTTGGACATGGTTTTTATTTCAAGGAGACCAGGATTAACAGGAATATTTAATCCAAACAGGGTGAAGAGAGGGGTGGGGGGCTCTGCCACAGTGTGGAGCTGAGTCCTTCACACTCAGTTTGCAGTTCCTTCTGAACCCTGACATAATCTGGAGGGGTTAGTTTTTACCAAATTTCTCCTTGAAACTTCCACTTGAAAACTGCACTTGATCCTCAAGTACCTGATTTTCAAACCTCTGCTTCTCTTCCAAATGCTAATTTGTATTCTGCGTCATTGATTTGGATCCTGCAAGGTTCCAGGACCTTTAAACACCTTTCCTGTAGCTGGAAACCCACCCTCAGAGCTTCCTGGGAAGAACCTGAAGCTGACCCTCACTCATGTAGATGCTGCTGGAGGTGGCCTTTGGCTTGTTATGCTTTGTGACTCCATGCTGTCCATATTAGGGCTGTCAGCATTAGGATAGGGAATAAGCCTGACAGGGGAAAGCATCTCCGGGTGAAAGATGTTGCAACAGGTGCTGCTGTTAGTCCATGGATGTGGGGTTTTTATCTTCTTTTTTCTGTTAGAGCCAGGATTAAATAGTCAGGAGATGCAGTTCATGCTCGGACTCAGATGTTTATTAATTCTTATCCATAGTACAGTCTCACAGGTTGTGAGTTCTAGCTAATAAGGTAGAAAATGGCTTCGTCTCCAACTCTTTCCACTATCTTTTAAGCAAAATTTGTCCAATTATGGAACGACACATTGATTATTTTTACTTTCAACCCAATAACCGAACACCCACGGTCCGCAATACGGATTTTTCTACCATTACAAAACACCACCCAGACCCACGAAGAAGAAGGTGAAAAAGAAAGGACTAGCCTATGTCCTAAAACTTCCATCTTGCTTTATGTATATTACTATAGTCTAAAACCTTAAACTCTAAGTTTTTCACACTGTGATATTACAGATTTCTATTCAAACTACACACCCATAATTCCAGTGCTACCACTGAATTTTGGAAACCTCTTTCCAAGGCCTCAGGGCAAATGTAGTGTTCTCTTGAGGGTCAGTGCCTGTCAGCACAGAAAGCCTAAAATTAGCAGCACCCAGGGTTCCAACACGTGGATGTCTCTCCAGGTGCACATCCCAGTGCTTTGCCAAATGCAGGAAATGCCTGGAAAAGGGGAACTCAGTTGGTAACTCCCCCTTTTTCCCCTCCATCCATCCATCCATGCAGGCGGTTTGTGTGGAACTTCTTCCGCCTGGAGAACGAGCACCTGAACAACTGTGGTGAGTTCCGGGCGGTCCGGGACATCTCGGTGGCGCCGCTCAACGCAGACGACCTGACACTCCTGGATCAGATGATGGACCAGGAGGATGGCGTCCGCAACCGCCGCAAGAACAAGCAGTGGAAGCGCAGCCTCAGCGTGTCCCTGCGCAGGCCCCGCCTCGCCTCACAGTATGTCTGGCCCCTGCCCTGCCACAAAACCCTGCCCTGGAGCTGTTGATAGTGCGTGCTGGGAGCCCTGGGATGGGAATCCTGGGATGGGAGTGGCGTAAAGATCTCAGCCCTGCGAAGGGTTCAGTCAGTAAACTGCCTCATGCCTCTCTCTCTCTCTCTGCCAGGGGATTGATCCATCCTTGGGGCATATTGGGGTTCTGCTAAACTGTCAGAAAAAGGGAGTTCCTGCCTCACAAGGCTCCCCTCCTGCAGAAATAGTCTGCCAGAGGGTATAAATGCAAACTGGTGGAGAGGTTCTCCTCAGGCAGGCTTATGAAAAAGAGGGAGAGGGACTCTTTATACCTCATAGTGACAGAAGGGGCAATGCTTTTAAACTGAAGGAGGGCAGGGTTAGATTAGATATTAAGAAGAAATTCTCTGTGAGGGTGGTGAGGTCCTGGCACAGGTTGCCCAGAGAAGCTGTGGATGCCCCATCCCTGGAAGTGTCCAAGACCAGGCTGGATTTGGCCCTGAGCAGGGTAGCCTAGTGAGTGGCATCCCTGCCTCTGGCAGGAGGGTTGGAACAAGATGATCTTTAAGGTCCCTTCCAACCCAAACCATTCTATGATTCTATTGGATTCCAGTTATTCATTGGTTAAGGTTCATAGATAAGATCTCAGACTCCTTCCTCTCTCAAATCCAAACCCATACATTTTTTTTTAATTCTCACCCATCATTCCTGCACCCCAAATGTTTCCCCACCCTGCACTCCAGCCCCTGTCCACTGTGTGTTTTCCCTGCAGTCTCTGTGTTGCTCCAGTGTCCTGTGTCCCTCCTGCCCTGGGAGCATAGCTGTGGAGCCCTGCCCTTTGGCCAGGGAACAAGCCCAGGCTCCTCAGGGATGCTGAGGCACCGTGGGTCAGGAGTGTTGTTCAATCCCTGCAGCACTGCATGGAAGGAGTGGGAGGAGGAGGAGGAGGAGGAGGAGGAGGGTGTGCTCTGGCCTCAGGGCTGTGCTTGGCTCTTACCCCTGCAAGGATGGGACGAACACCAACAGCCTTTGGGTGGCTGCTAGAGAATGAAAAATGTTATGCAAAGGGAATGTGGACCAAAGCCTGGTGGAATTCCCTCAGCCATGCCCATTTTCCCCTCAGAAATGCAGTGAGTGGAGATGTGCCAGACATCCCTAAAGAACTTTGTGTTCCTTCCTGCAGCCCAGCAAAGGGAGGTGGAGCAGGAACACCCCTCTGGATCCTGCAAGGGTTTGGTGGAGTTCTGTGGGGAGGGCTGGGAGGGTGCTGCACACCCAGCAGAGCTGTGTCCCCAGCCATGCCACAACCTGGCAGGTGATGCTGGCCACGGGCAGTGTGCCCAGCGTGGTGTGGAGTGGGCAGTGCCACAGCAGGAGGATGCTGAGGGACATCTGGGGCATCTTAACAAGGCTCTGCTATTCCCAGGGAGAGTGGGAGGATGTGAAACAGTTCCAGTAGATTGTTTATTCCTCCTCTACATAAGAAAGACTTTTTCCCCTTTTTCTGTTCCCCCAAGTGCACTGTGCGTGTGCTGTCTGCATGTCATTCCAGGAATTCCTTCTCCCCAGTGAGTGTTTTGTGTTTTGTTTTTTTCCAGGTCCAAGGCTTCTGACACAAAGGTATTGATAGAGGACCTAGCAAATGAAGTGAACACATGAGATGGCCACGTTCTCTTATTCCACATCCTTTGTTTTCTCGTTCTGTTCCCCTCTTCCCCAAGTAACCCGAGCTCTGGTACAGATCCAGCTGAAAACAGGAGAAAACACTGAATATGTTTTCTGAGCTCTTCCAAAACAGATCCTATGGACTCCAACAAGCTCACTGTGTTTCGTTTCTTTTTCTTCTGGGTTAATTTTAATGTTCTATTTTAAACAAACAAACAAACAAATAAAATATTTTACTTTGTTTTGCCAATAAAGAGGACAGTTCAGGAAAGAAGGATTGTTTACAGTCTCAACAAGGACATACAAACCTTATCTGGATAACAAAGCATCATAGGAACTCCCTCATGGGACAGTGCTGAGAGCACACTCAGTTTCTGCTTGGCCCGGTTTTGACTGGTTGAAACCGGACTTTTTAAATCCAATTTTTTTTTTTTTTTTTTTTTTTTTTTTTTTTTTTGGGTGTTTTTTTTTCCAGTTTGTTTTTTTTCCTTCATATCCAGCGCTGAGGCACTGGCTGCACTTGCAGGGAAAGTGCACTTAGAGCAGTATCTTCATTCATGAAGCTACTTTTTAATTTGATGTAACTTTTCTTATAATTTTTTGGAAATAAGATATATCTGTTGCATATAGTTTTCACATTATTTATCAAACTTAACAACCATATGAGAGTGATTTTGAGTCCTGTGCAATGAAGGTTGTAACAGTAAAACAAAGTGGGGAATGTAGATCTCTATCTCCAGGGTTGTGGGGTGATGCCCCTGCAAATACTCCTCTCGTGAGACAACTTGCACCTGTGTGTACCTCCTCTCTCTTTTATTTCTTTTCAATTTTATTTTAAACCAAAGTTTCTCTTTCTGATTTTTTTTTTTTAGCTGCTGCTACTGCTTCTGGGCATGTCTCTCGTGCTGGTTCAAAGCCAACTTCTCCATGTGTAAAGTAGTGCAGATGATCCTAAGGTGGTCCTAAGGAAAGGAGAGTTGGTTCCCACCAACAGCACAAAACACTGGGTGAATGAAGGCTTTGGAACTTCATTCTCCAGATCCAGAAGTTCTTTTCCAAGCATTAGGTGTGTCGTGAGGGCATCTCAGTGCGAGCAGGGAGCTTTTCAGTTCTCCTGCAGTCCAGAAAAGTGGGACAAGGCAAGGATAGTGCCAGTTCTCATGAGACAGCCATCACCAGGCTGGGGCTTAGGAGTGGTGGTGTGTTTCAGAGAGCATGGAAAGAACTGTGGTGTGCCCACCTGATGGGGAAGGTGAGAGGGAAAATAGTTCTTCTGTGGCTTCTGCTTTAGCAAAAAGCCTCTGTTGGGCACTGTCCTGGTGATCTGCCTCTTGACTCATCCCATTCTCCCAGTTTGGGAAGTGGGATACTTGAGCAGACTTGGGTAATGGATGCTGAACAAATGATGTTGGAAGAGAGATGTGAGTTCTCCTGGTCTCTTTGGTCTCCCCTCCTCCTGGGAGGGAGCCATGGGGCCTTAGAGCCCTGTCGTCCTTCCCTTGGCACTCCTTGTTCTCCATGGGTCTGCAAGGGAAGGGTGTGAAACTCCTGAAGGAGGATTGTCACCTGGCTGGTGGCAGTCTGGGCCATGGAATTGCAGGAATCTCTCCTCAGTTGCTGTTTGTGGTTGTTTCCCTTAATCAGCATTGTCTCCCACGGCTGGTATGTTGCATTTCCTCAGTTTGCCTGCTGTGCCTCTTGCCCAGAGGAACTGAAGAAGGAAACTTGGTTCTCTTCATTTAATTGGAAATAGATTAAAACCCCATTGTGGTGCTGCTCCTCTCATCTCCCTCTGTGTGGGGCTGCTCTGGTGGGAGCAGAGCCAGGGCTGTGCTGTCCATCTTCCCTGGATTCCTGTCTTTACCTCCCTTAGGTCAGTTCATGCATAAAACAGAGCATTCCTGTTTACATGGAAGTGGAGTCTGGGATATAAAGCCCCTTAAAATATTTCAGGTTCCTACTCTGCATTGGTGCCATGTCCAAACCGTGTGTAGGTATTTCCAGCAGTGGGGAATGGAGCCATCCCTGCCTGGGGAAGTTAGGGGAGGGCAGCTGCACTGGGAGGGAGGCAATCCAAACTTACTTGGATTCATTCAAGTCAAGTAACACCACTGGGTATGACTTAAGCAAGTGGGATTTTTATACAAAGAATCTGAGCTTTACTAGTAAGTATCTTCCTTTCAGAGAGAAATTAAGAATACAGAGAAACATTGTGAGCAATTTGGTCTAGTGGAGGCTGGTCTAGGAGGAACCTACATGGTTCTTAAGGTGGCTTCCAACCCAAGCCATTCCATGGTTCTGTGTTTTGGAAGTGATGCCAGTCATCTAGGAGCACTCTGCCTTCCTCAGCTGGGCTGGGGAGGGCAGGGCATGGCTGGGCGATCTGTGTGCATCTCTCCATCCTGCTGCTGCACCGTCCGACCCTCTGCTTCCCGACTTAGCGGGGAAGGTTAGGTTGCAAGTGATTAAATTCTTATTCTGTAGTTTACCCAAAATCCTTATGGGAAGCAAGACTTAGGTGTGTCCATCTGCTCTGTTCCTTGCTCTGCCCTTTCTCTTCCCTTTTTCTATCTTTGCTGGCAGGAGAAGTAAGGAAAGAAAAAAGGGATGTGACATGCTATGACGAGCAAACATTATCTCCTAAAATAAAACATTGTCCCTTTTGGCAGTGAAGATGCTGTCTCGGGGGAAAGCAGCCTGAATTCCCAAAGTGTGGCTTTTAAAGGCTCCTAGCTCCCAGCCCAGTCTGCCTGTTCCCTCCCTCCCAGAGATTTCTGAGAAATCAGGCATGCAGATTCCTCCAGAGAGTGAGCACTAACGCCGGGATGGCTCCACATCTACCAGAACATCTGGCCAATAAAGGGAGACCTAATGAAGCAGAACAGATGGTGAGAGAAAATAGCCCTGTCACTCCTTGGGAGCAGCAGGAGCCAGGGGAGTGGGGACATTCCCAGGGTGGCTTTCTTTCCTGAGCTCATGGGTGCTGGAAAACACTCCTGTAGGGAGAGCAGCAAGGTGGCAGCCCAGAGGGACAGAGCAGCGTTAAAAGGAGCTGAGGGTGAGGGGTTTAATCCACTGCTTTAAGTTGTTGGGATGCAGCTGGATGGGAAGTGCAAGCTGAGGAAGGTCTTCAAGCTCTGGCTTTCAGGTGTTGGGCTGTGCCTCATGGTTCAGTGGAGGCTGAGTTGTACAGCTCTGAGGATGGTGTGGAGCTGCTTTGGTCTGGTGAAACCCATTAGGATGGTGCGGTCTAAGGACAGGAGATGACACACTGTGGCATTTGTGACCTTTGGAGATTCCCTTTGAACTTCCTTCTCCATGCTGATTCCCTCCTGCCACGCCCCTGGGGGTTTTGGGGTTGCAGGGGGTGAGGTCTTGCAGCATCCAGAGTTTATTTGCTGGCTGGGATTCCCTGTGTGGTTTTGGGACGGTGGCACCAGAAACACCAGGTCCCTGTGCTTGGGCAGGGCAATGCCTTGTGCCATTGGTATGTTCCTGGCAGGACAGCAGGGCAGGATTGGGCTCAGCAAGCAGGAGTGGGAGCTTCTCGAATGAGAACTGATGCTGTCCCAGCCCATTTTAAAAGAAATGTATTTGCAGCGCTCCTGGCTGCAGCCTGTGTGTATCCAGTAAGCTCCTACCTTTCTTGTCCAGGTGCATTCCCAAAGTCAGCTGATGTTCATCCTATGCCTTTCCCAACCCTGCTCCTGGCCCTCCTCATTCTCTCTCATTGCTGTTTGTCTGATTCCAATGAAAGGGGTCACCTGGCAGCAGCCTTCAGCATGAACATCTTGGGATGGGAGAGATTCCTGGGGGGAATCCCAGCAGACTTGGATCCTGCTGCTCCTACTTCCCTGAAAACCCTTGTGCTGCTTGTTCTGCCTCTCTGCTGGCACTCAGCTGCAAGGCCAGTGTGGCAGACAGGGAGGGAAGGCACATTCCTGGTTCAGCAGATAGCAATCCCTGAGCAGTGGAGACAGTGAGAAGCCTTTGCTGTGTTTTGAAGGGCTGGGTGGATTTGGCCTTGTCCTGCAGGGATGCTGCTGTGCTCTGCTGTCCTCCCCAGCGTCAGGCCATGTGCTGGGAAGGGTCCTGGGGCTGGGACATGGCTTGGCAAGTTGTGGATACAAAAGCCACTTTGCTCACATGCTGCATCCCAGCTCCACATCCTCCCTCCTCTCCTCTGCCCTTCTGCTTTGCACTTGCAGGGGGAAGGTGATCTTCTGCCTTAAACAGTTTCATTTTTTTTTTTTTTAATTTACATTTTTATTCCAGAAGCCAATCGGGATTGTTTTGTCTCCTTGGAAAAGAGGGGCTGGGGCTCCTGGGGGAAGAGTGGGAAATCCCTATGGTACCTCTGCAGCAGTCACAGCTGGGCTCAGTGGCTGTCACCTCATCAAATTTTGCCTCCTTTACATGACCCCAATCCCAAACTCTGCACCTTGGGGCGAGTCTCCCCCGCTGCCACCGTGGGGCTGAGCTGGTGTGTCACCAAACCTCGAGGCCTCGGTCCCTGCTGCAACACTGGGGAAAGGGACACAGCACGGGATGTCCCCATGCTGCCACCCCAGCCCCACTCCCGGAGGCACCGCCCCTGCCTAGCAAGGTGCCCTGCGGCCCGACAGTCCCTCAAGCTCTGCAAACCAAATTGCAAACTCTTCACTCCAGAGGAGAACTTGGGCGTCCCGGTAGAACTTGCAGTGACCTCTCCAGGTCCCCGTGGCGGAGGATCAGCGCTGGGAAGGGGGCCGGGGTGGAAATGCCAAAGTTCCCCCCGGGTCCCACTGCTGCCTTCCTCTCCCCCTTCCCGCTGTGTTGGTCTAAATGATCTTTCTATGAAGCCCTGTAGATGTCAAAAGTAATTATGGAGTGTGATTAGTCTTCTGTGGGTGCTTTCTTTCTTCCCCCTCCTTTCTCTTTTGCTATCCCCTTCTCCACTCTTCTGTTTTGGCTCAGTGGAAAAGGTGAGGACAAAGAATTGCCGCTTGCTTGGACTCATAATGTATCTGTGACTGCGCTATTAGCTGTCTCCTCCTTCCTCCCCAAATGGATATAATTTTTGAAGTGTGGAATCCCCTTCTTGATAAGTAGGTTTAAAAAAAATACTGCACAATGTGATACTGTTTCATAGTTTCTAGGTGGTTGTATAAAGCAAAGTTACTGTGATTGTGTTTTTTCAAAGGAAAAAGTGGTTGGTTACGAAATCTGTCCTTTTTTCATTATTACAAGCTCTTTGTTTTCCAATGATCTGATGGCTCTTTTGTCCCTAGTCTGTGTGTGTGTCTTCCCAAGTCGCACCCCTGTGCTGCATCCACCCATGGAGTGTTGGCTCCTGCTGCTCTTGCTCTCTTGGGAGCTGTGGGATGTTGCTGGTGGCTGGAGGTGGAGGACACCCATGTCCTGGGAGGAGGGAGATGTCTGAGGAGGGGCTGGAAGTGGGCAGGAGGGGCTCACAGGAAGCGGCCCAGGGCTCACACCCAACATGCCAGGGGCTGGTGCTGGAGGAAACCTCCTGCCCAGACTGCGGTATGCTGACCAAAGGCTCGTGGTCCTTTGGAGAGCCTTTGGTTGCTTCTCTCCAGCTGACCTCCAGTCCAGGGTGGTGTCCTGCCAGCAGGGTGACCAGAGGCTGAGCAGCCCAGCCCCGGGTTGTCTGGGGTCTGTGCTTGTATTTTACTCTTTAAATCTCTTCATTGCCTCTTGCAATCAGTCTCCCTCCAGATGAGAGCCCAGTGCCTTGAAATCACTCTAAGCCTGTTGCTGCTCACAGCAGCCGCTTCCCGGAGTTTTAATCCCAGCCCCGGCTCCCTGCTGGCATTCCCTGGCTGGTGGCATTCCCTGGTTGGCAGCAGGAGCCTTCCTGCTTCCCTTGCTTTGGCACCTCACCGCAGCTCGATGGGGACATCTCCCAGGCGTGTGTCAGCTGCACAGCCCAGGCAAAGGAGCCAGGATCCCTTTCAGGAATGGCATGCAGGTAAGGATGGGTCACAGGGGACGCTCGAGGATGGTTCCTCTGCCCTGGGTTCTTCCACACAAAGCTCTGAGCCGGCCCTTCCTGCCTGGAAGCAGCCAGGGGAAGATGCTCGGTCCGTCCCCCGTGGAGTCACCCCTGCTGCCAGCCCCGGTGGGGAAGGAAGCCCTTGGGCTCGGGTTTGGCTCTGACGGGGGCCCCAGAGCCACCGGGGTGGCCAGGGACATATTAAGAAGATAAAAGTATTGCTGCTCGTGCTGGCAGGGGCCGGTGCGGCCAGAGCCAGGAGGATTAAAACAATTTTATAATCCTGGTGATTTCCTTTTGATCGGGATTATGAAACCAATCACGAATATCAAAAGCCACAGTTTAAAGCGGCAGCCAGAGCGGGGCCGGGACGCCCCGGGCCCACTCAGATCCCCCAGTGCCCCCGGGGACAGTGGCCCTGGCACCTCCAGGTAAGCGCTGCCCACCCGGGACCCTCATCCCGCGTGGAGGGCCAGGGGGAAGAATGGGGGGTTTTGGTGCTTGGGGAGCTGGCACGTGAGCCATGCCGGCTTTAGCGATAGGGATTGTGAATGGATGCACCGAGCTCGGCTCCCACCGCCCTCCTGCCTGGAAACGCCACGGCCCTGGCTCGCCGTGGGTCCGAGCAGGATTTGGCCTCCGGAAAGCAGGAGAATTTAGCACAGCTGCAAACGTGTCATGCTCACGGGAAGGTGCCGAGAGCCGGCGCATTTTGCTGCTGGAGAAATCCCCCGGGTACGGGACAGCCCCGCCGGCACCTGGGGGACCCGACCTTCCGCAGCCCAGACAAAGGACATTCCTGGGAGAGGGTCGAGGCAGATCCCTCCGTCCCGGGCTGCTGCGCTCCCCTCCTGCGGAGTTCCCCGGGTGGCAGCGCGGGGTCACCCCTGTCCCCAGCGCGTGGCGGTGGCGGGGCCCTGCGGGGACCGGGCAATC
>WEIU01005908.1:49237-63095 GCA_013389925.1 Aegithalos caudatus | reverse complement strand
CCGGCGACCCCCTTCTTACCATGGTGTGGTGCTGGGGGGGGGAGGGGGGCCTGGGCAGGCAGACAGGGGACAGCCACCTGCAGGGCTCCTTGTGGTTTTTGAGGGGTTCTTTTTCCCAGCCATGGAATGCAGAACCCATCCTTGGAGTGAGGGTCTCCAGCACGGGTGGCATGGCAGCAAGGGCTGCCCTCTGCAAGGTGGTGTCCCACATCTGGGCACAGTTGCCTGCAGCAACCCATCTGGGCACAGCTGCCCACAATGCTGAGGTGACCCCAGAAACTGCAGATGCTGCTTATGCCTCAAATACCAGGAGGGTGATGCCTGGCAAATGCTGGTGGGGAGAGCTTTCCCCACTCCCTGGTGCCAGGAGACAGCAAGCTTGTCCCTGGAGCAAGAGTCAGGCAAGAAGGAGCAGAGATCTTCGCTGCTGCACCTTTATTGTTAAAGGGAGGGGCACCACCAGAGAGGAAAGCAAATGTACACAGGGAAAAGGAGACACTTCGGGTGGCTTGTGGTGATGTCAGCAGCTGGGCCACCCCCTGGACAACCAAAGGAGCGCTCCTGCATGGGAGTCATTCCCGAAGGATCTGGAACAACGCTGGAAATACCGGGGATCAGAGGTGTGCAAACAGCAGCCGGCAGCGAACCCTGCTCCCTGCCCAGACCCACACTCCTGGGAACCTGCCCTTGGAGAGGTATAGACCCACGGAGTGGGGCAGACACTGCTGCAGCCAGCCTCAGAAAGCAGACACCGCCTATTCCCTGCAGGGATGCTCCGCAAGGAGAAGGAGCCACTGGAATCACGAGTGCGGGTGGGCGCCGAGGCACCACGTGTGCGTAGCTAATGGGCACCCGGGTGGGTGGGCCGGCGGGGAGGCTCCGTCCAGCCCCGCCCGGCTGCGGAAGGCACGGAGCCTCCGGCTGCGCAACCAGCGCCTGCGGGAGGGACGGGGAAGCTACGCATACCTTGGAGGGAGCCAGCAAGCTGGCGGGGGGGAGGAGTGTTCAGTCCCGGAGATGAAGCCATCCGGTGGCAAGATTTTAAGGCGGGGTGGGTGGTGGGTGATTTTGGGGGTGATTTGCAATTTCAGCAGAAGTCTTTGTGTCAGTGCCAGTTCCTAGCCCAGCCCCATCTGGGAGTCATAAGCCGGCTTGTGCTGAGTCTTTTCATGTTTGCAACTCAAAATATGGGAGCAGAATAGAGTAAGAAACCGTTTTTGCTTTCCCCAAGAGTCAGCCCCTATCCCACAACTGGTGCTTGCAGCATGGCCCCTCTGCCTGCTCCTCTGCAGTGACACTGCCCAGGTGAGTGAGCTTTTTTCACATTTTTGGTACTGCCCACCTGGCTACTCCACCCTCCCTGTAGGGAATCTCACACTGCTGAGACAACTCGAGTGACAAACAACTGGGAGGGAACAAAAGGACTGGGAGGAATACGGAAACATGATCTAGCTTTGAATCTCCTGCCTTTTGGTTGCTTACAACGGAGGTGTCCAAAAAATAGCGTTTGGGAAAAAATTAAGACATCCTATTTACAAGTTCATATACACTTAAAATACATCACTGAGCACTGTTCCTCTGATCATGTGTGTTGTGCACCTGCAGAGAGAACATGGCTCCAATGGTCATCAAAAAATTTTTAAAAGGTTTTTGTTTTTTTTTCCTTAAAAAAAATAAGTTATTTTAGACCTGACTTGCTTCACTTGCCAAAGGGAAGCAGCTGTTAAACAGAAGCAATGACTCACTTATACAAGGGCAAAGAAAGCATCAGTCAATGAGCTTTAGAGGCCTGTATAATGAGGGAGGCAAGTTTAAAAGCTTCAAGACTCTCCCCCTCTGGCTCATGGCTGATTGCCAGCACACGGTGTGCAACACTCCAGCTTTAAAGCTCTGGGGTGTCTGACGGGGCCTGGGTGGCCGATGGCAGGACACGGGACCCCTACAACTCTGCCCTCTGCCCAGTGCAGAGGCCAGGAAAGCTCTGGTAGGGCTCACCGTGCTCTCTAGGCAGTGAATTGGTGCTACAGAGCCCGCCCACAGGAGGCGGGGAGGGGCACGGGGAGCACGGCCAGGGCTCCCCTCCCTTGCCGTGGCTTGGGGGGGGTTTCACCCTTCCCAGTAATGCTTGTGGCTGGCACTGGCAAGGCAGTTTGTAACGCTCAGTGAATTCAGTAATTCCTCCCCCTGTCCCGTCCTCCCCAGGGCTCGCTGCTGTCTCCACCTCCCACCGGCTCCTACCTGCACCGGGTGGAAGCGCAGGGGTCAGGTCCCCTCCAGCTCCAGGGATCCAGACCCGGAGCCTGGGTCCAGATTGCACCGCAGCAGGAGAGAAGGCAGCTCCAGCCCCCCACCCCTCTCCCCGGGGCCAGGGGAGATGCCGGCGCAGTACTTGGAGGAGGATGGTGAGCTGGGTGCGGGTGTTCCTGCCAGGGATCTCTGTGGGTGGACGGAAACGGGGAGTTTCATTTCCCTGCGCGGCCGGGGCGAGGCGGCGGGGAGGGGGTGTCCCAGGAAGTTCAGTTTTTGTCATCACAGGACAAAAAAGAGGATGAGCACCACTAGTAAGATGATGAACAGGACAACAATTGCACACCACTGCCGTCGATCTGGAAAGAAAAGGAAGCATCAGTCTTCCTGCTTTAGTGGAGAAGGAAAAGTGGGAGAGCATTTTACTTCGTGTACTGCTAGGAACCAAATTCAAGCTTAAGCAACAAAAAGTTCCTGTGGGAGAAAGACTGAGGCGCTGTATATTGCAGTGAGGCATTCTCTTCCAGGATACACTGGGGTTTGGGAACAGCTATGGGAATTCTGAGGCTTCTTCCGAACCAAGTTCAAACAGCTTTGAAAAGCTGGCTCAAAAGCGATTGGAAGAAGCAGAGCTGCTGTGTTTGCTGTTCATTCATGGAGTAATCTGTTTGCCAGAGGAACAAGAAGGAATCCGGTGAAAGCTGCCCCGAGGAGCTCTGCCAGGAAGAGACTGTGGCGGCTTCCCTTAGGACAGGGCCAGGAATCAGGTTTCCCTGGACATCTTTACACCTCGTTGGCTCAACACCACATCAGCTCTGAGAGATGATGGTGCAGCAGTGGAGACAGAGCTGCTGGCACCCCCTCAACTCCTATGCACCGCAGCTACCCCAGAAAGAGCCCTCCTGCTCTCCCTGGCAGAGGTGATTGCAGCAGAAATGCTCTTTCACAACACTCAGAAGCATTCCGCAGAGATCCATGGATTTT
Organism: Aegithalos caudatus; assembly: GCA_013389925.1. Lineage (NCBI taxonomy): Eukaryota > Metazoa > Chordata > Aves > Passeriformes > Aegithalidae > Aegithalos > Aegithalos caudatus. The sequence goes on along the minus strand of WEIU01005908.1, from coordinate 59,864 downwards.
CCCAGAGGAAAGGGCAGAGACACAGGCTTCACCCGTGGTTGTGCTGCTGCTGAGTTACTGGTGACCCAAAGTGCACTGTCAGCACTCCAAGTGGTCTCTCTAGGGCTGCATTCTCACCATCTCATAAATCCCTGGGAGAGCCTAATCCTGCATAGCTTTTCCTCCTGGCAGGCTACTGCCTTCCCGAGGTGCTGAGCCCCACGGGAGAGGGGTGCAGGAGGAGGCGCTGGCGGGGCGCGGGGCCAGGCTGGGAGGCAGCCGGCAGCGCGGGACTTCCCGGCAGCCAGGCTGGGCTTCCTGTCTGTTCTGCCCGCGGCCTCAGGCACAGCCTTATAAGGACTTTGCTGTGGGTTCAGCATACAATTCGGCTCTTTCCTCTACCAGCTGACAGAGATGTGACCGGCAACAGGCCCGAAGGCGCCAGCAGCCCCAGGGCAGGTGGGATTTGGGAAGGGGATTGCTGCAGGTGTTCTGGTGCTCGGGGGAGCCACACGCGGTGATGGCCCGGTGTTTAATGGCACCTTGACAGCTTTTGTTCTGCAGGCAGCCCGGGAAACTGCAGCAGAGCAGGAGGCTGCAGAGCTTCCCCTCCCACCAGCTAGAGGGGGATTTTCCCAGCAGTAGCAGCATAAATAGAAAGGCATCTGTAAATAAAACAAAGGCAAGGGACAGGCAGCAGAGCAGTGTCTGGGCCAGAGCAGCTGCCAGGCTTGGAAGCCTTCCCCATCTTTCAAGAACTGAAAGCTGCTCCCTCCCCTTGGCTGGGTGGGTGGGAGCAGAGTGTCCCAGCCTGAAGATCCAAGGGCTTGTCTCTCCCTTTCCAGGCCTGGATCCCACTTCCCAGGACCTACCACTCGTCATGTGAGACACTTTGGCGAGCTTCTTCATGACGTTATCAAGGCGCGACTGAGTGCTGTCTAACTCGTGGGAGAAGTCATCCAGCATCCTGAGGACACAAAGCAGGGCACTGCTCAGCACGTGGCACATCCTTCTGGGATTTCACAGCACGCTCACACACATGGATCAAAACACTGATGTGAGCAGAGTATCACACCTTGGCAGACAAAATGAATGTGGCCTCCTCCCCTAGAAGCACCCGGGAGGGGAAAAAAACCTACTGAAACAGCAGGTCTGTTTTGGTGGGAAGTAACTTGGGTTTCTTGCCAGACTGATCCTCCCTGTGTGTTTGTGTCTGAACTCCACACACAGCTGCAAGGTGAGGAGTGGGAGGGGCTTCCTCCTTACGAAAGGGAAGTCTCGTTTAATCTGTGATTAATCTGTTATTAGCAGAGACTGGTTAGATCTATGTGTCAGCTTGGACTTTAAATCTCTTTTGTTGTTCAGGGCTTGCAATTTAAACTAAAATCTTGTTTCAGTCACGTATCAAGTGGGAATGAGATCTGCAGCTGCTTTTAAGGTGCTTTTCAAGCTCTGCATAGAAGTTACCCTTTTATTTCTTTCACACAGCAACTGTAATAAATTTGAAAGCCTTCCTGAATCCATGCTTTGTCAATGCCAGTGCACATCTAGAGGCAAGGTACCAATCCAATTGTCTCCAGCCAGTGGGACTTAAAAACTTAATGCATTAAAAAGGACAGATTCCTTCATTTGGAGTGCAAGGGCACTTGTTAAAACCCTCATTCAGTGGGGAAAACCTTGCTGTGGTAGTTATGAGCTAATCCAGGAAGCACTGATGGCTTGTGTGATGATTTAGAAACAGACACACCACACCAATCACCTCTGTGAGAGCAGAGGACTCTCATGCTGCACAGCTTCACTCGGGAGGGAGGTTGAAAGTTCCTCCTCTCCATCAAGTATGAAATCATTTCACAGGAGACATGGCCCTCCAGACTCCTACCAGCCAAACAAGGAGGGTTTTAGGCATGAACCCTTCAAGCCTTTCTGGAAGCATAGCTGTTAGCCTACACAGCTGGGAACTTGTTTGCAAAGGACAAGAACTGGGAAAGAAATCTAATTTATATGTAAATGGATGGATGCAAAATGACTTTGCGAGCTGCCCTTTAACCCTTTGCGTGGGTGAGGGTTATTTTTAACTTCAGTGATGAAGAGAAACTCTGTGTTACAGGACAGAGCTGAGAGCTCCTGGCCCCAACAATTGTCCAGGGGCAGCACAAAACCCTGCAGAGTGGAGAAGTGGCCAGTATCTGCATTGCACAGCATCTCCCTCCCTTATCTGCTGGCTGCCTGAGGGGGAGCATGTGGAAACGAGAAGAGGAAAGGTAAGGTGGCAGTTAAGCCTGCCCTAGATGAAGGATTCTAAAGGAAGGAGGTTGCAGTTGGATCCTGGCAGACTGCAATACAAAATGTTTTCCACAGGCTGGCAGGGAGAGGCTGCCTGAGGGACCAGTGCATTCCAGGCTCTACCAGAGGCAGAGATAGGTGTGTGAGGACATCCAGCCATGTTGCAGCCAGCCCTGTGCCAGGTTTTTGCTGCCATGTCTCACACTTACACTGCTTGCTCTTCCAGCTCCCCGCCAATACGCTGGGACATGTTCTTCAGCACTCCGATGCTGCCAGAGACCAGCTCCAACTGCTCATCCTGCTGCTCCACAATCAGCTGGGGCCAAAGAGAAGGGAAATGGGCAATTACAGCTCTGTTGCCTGCAACTGGCTGGGAGCCAGCCCATCCAGTGGACAGGCAGTTACTGCTCAGCCAACAGCAGCTGTGAGGCCTGGGCTCAGACCTCACTGCCAGGAATGAGAACTGCATTCCTAAGAAATGCTGCAGAGGAGACAGCCAGGGAAAGCCTCCATGGCATGGCATCCCCATGGCACAGCAGGCTGTAGCCCCCAGACAGCCCCGCAAATCCAGCCTCAGCTCATCCACACTGCACACATGGCTAAAGTGACTTTGGAAAGCTCCAAGGGCTGCTCATCAAAATCTTTGCAAGGTAAGCAGCCCAGGGAGGCTGTGCCTGAGAAATGCCACCTGGAATGTGCTGCAGCTAACATGGGGTTAATGCAAGCAGAAAGCTGTTGCAGCTTCTACAGCTAAAAATAGCCAGCCTGGCTTTGAATGAGCCAAAGGAATAAGACTGCTGCTGTTTTAAGTAATTTTCAGGGCACAGTTACACTACGGATTAGCTTTACCCTAGTTACCTATTTCTGAAGCTATTTATCTCCCTGGAGTCAGTAGGTAAAACGTGTCTGGAAGCAGAGGTGGCATCACGGGTCAGGAGCTTTAGCAGAATTTGCCACCTCCAGTCTGTGCTTGGCCTGGGCACTTCTCCAGGCAAACTCTGCTGTCAACTGGGGAGTGCAGCTGGGAAGTGCCTCACCAGGGCTTCTCCCAAGCCTTCACACAGCCTTTCTCACTAAACTCATGGTGACAAAGGCAGGAAAAGGAAGCAGGCGCATGCTCCTGCTCCCAGCCTGTTCTGATGGGAGATGCACACAAACAGCAAACACTTTTTACCCAGAGGAAGTTGCATAAGAGAAGCAGATCCTTCTTGCAGTGTTTCTACCCTTCCAAGGATTTCAGCAATCCTTGTGCTACTAAATCTTAAGTGTGCCACATCTTCCTAATAGTGCCGACTGCCTCCTAAACACAGCAGAAGCCCCATGCCTCCAGGGCTAAAACCTTTGTGCCCAGATCACCCAAAGCTGTTCTGCACAGGAAATGCATGCACAGACACATGCCATGAGCAAAGAGGACTGTCAATCTCCTGGAGCCAGACCAGTCCCCCTGGCACCCATTTGGCAAGCAAAGCTGTGATGCCAGCTGCCTTACCTGTTGTTGAGCTTGCTGCTCCTCAATGAAATGTGAATTTGCTAATTGCAGCTCCCGGTCCAGACGGCTGTATTTGTCAGGTCCAGAGCTCCAACTCTGACTCCCACTCTCTCCCAGGAGTGCCTAAACAGATGCAGAGAGCTCTTAGCAACACCTTTGTGTCTGCTCACAGCCACAAAAACAAGTGAGGTGGAAAGGCAGACAAGGCAACACTCGTGCACATACACACAGCATGCCTCTCTTCTTCCTGCTCTGCTGCTACTCAGCCAAAGTGTTGTCATGAACTAAACCAACACAGAGCCAAAATGCCAGCCTGGGAAGTCTCTGCAGCCTGGAATTGCAGAGATTCCTCTCCAGCAGCAGGAGAGCTGGAGTGTGGCCGACTGACAGTGTGTGCTGGAGGCCTGCACAGCACAAAGGACTGGCAGAGGCCTGCTCAAGAGGCAGCCCTGTGTGAGCTGGGAAGTGTCCGGATATATTGTGTTAACAGATGTACAGCTCCAACTGAGCACTCTGCTGCTAATGACAGGGGCTTAAGAGCGTCTGGATAAAGTACTTAACCAGTTGAGCTGAAAGTAAAATAATATATAACCAGAGCAGTGCTGTATGCTTATGTTCTGTGATCCAGGCTGCTTATCCCTCCAGCAGACTCTTCAGCTGCCAGCATACAAAGTTACTCTTGCTACCTGTCCTACAACCTGAACAGAGAAGCTCGTGCAAAGCCTGCAGAGATGTGGCTTTCCAGCCAAATACGTCTGGTCCCTGAAAGGGGAATAACCCATGCTACAGATGCTGGAGATTGAACATGACGTGCAGGGAAGGAACTGCACCCTGCAGCCCTAGGGAAGGGTTAGGGACTCTGCCCTCCAGTGTGGAAGCCAGGCTGACTTGTAACGAGACCAGCCTGCAGCTCCTGGTTGTGGGCAGGATGGAATGACTATTTGTGAAGAACAGTGAGACAATGACCAGGCTGCTCTATCAGGCTGAAAACAAGACGGTCTCTATGGTTCATCTGACTTGTAAGGTTCAAGGAGAGGTAAGGAAAGCTGACAGACTCACCATGCAGGAAGCCAGCAGGACATCTGGCTTTGCCTACCTCTGAGACACTGAGCAAGCCCCTGGTACCTCCAGTTTGTGGCAAGGGCAGCTCCTTTTTATTTAATGCAGTGCACTAGCTTTGCCTGCAGCTTCAATAGAAAGGGCCTGTTTGCCTGGGCTGTGAGGGTCAGGGCACTGCTAGCCAGCCCCTCAGGCACAAAGCCCAGCACAAGCCTTGCAGTCTGGGATGAAGGCAAGGGGCTGGGAAGGGAGAGGAAGGCAGCAAGAGGAAGTCAGTTTTCCTGACCAGATGTCACTGTGTGAGCTGGGCCATATGGTCTCCTGCAGCTATCAGGAACCTCACACAGAGGAAAGCAGCAAATCGCAGGGAAAGCTACAGACTTGTTTGAGCAAAGGTGTCAGGGACTTTGCTGCTGGGAGTGTTTGCCAAGCACGTCAATTAACCTTGAGGCACACTCAGGAATGAGCTCTGTGCTTCTCAGTTTGTTGTTTTTGCCACATGTAGTAAGGCTGATGCAGTACAAACAATTAACTGTATGAAGCACACACCAACTTTTACTGGAATGTGTCTGAAGTCAGCTCCAGTTTCCCCTTACAGCCTCCCCATCAGCCAGCACGGAGCACAAGCTGCATCTATTTCTATCCCTTAGATGACAAGTGCAGACTCCTTGAGCTCCTTCCATCTCCTTAAATGACTATTACGAGAAGCAGCTGCATGAAAGGATATTGCACCATCTTGGCTCCTAAATCCAGCAGAGCGTAGGATTATGTTCATTGACATGGATTCTGAGCCGCTTCCCCCCGAGGAGGAGGGGGATGATTTCCCTTTCCATGGGATGATGCAATGCTGACAGTTGTACACAACCAGCTCTGAAGACAGAGACAGATGGTGAGTGCTGAGTTACTGCCCTGAGAGAGGCTCGGGAGAGGCTGGCAGCAGTGTGAGAACCCGCTCTCCCAGGGCAGCCAAATGGACACAGCTCAAACACAGCTTGGCTGCAGCGTGCAAGCCCCTTCCCACACCAAAGGTTTGTAAGGGGAGGAACTCTAACAGGATATACATTGCAGCAGACAAACACTGCCCTTTTCTGGTTCTCACCTGCCTGTTTTTCCTTTCAGCCAGTGCTTGCATTGAAGAGTTTGACATCTGATCCTTCATGTCCTGTTTGTTCAAAAGAAGCAGCATGTGAGCACTGGATTTGAGGTGACAGGCAGATTCAGGGTGCTGCAGGGCTTCTACAAGGGGCAGTGAGGGAAGGGAAATTTTCTTTGAAAACACTTCTGAAGAGTCTGGAAACATACTGTGGAAGTTTAATTGTTATACTAATACCAGAATCAACAGCATTGGGATATTTCGAAAATATCATTTTCTACTCATTTTACTCCACTATGACCACTTTGATTTGTATAATAAACTAATGTTCCTGTTGACAGATGTAAGGAAGTGTTTGTCAAGGCCTTGAAGCCTATAACCTCCTGTGCTTTATTCCCACCTGGTTTATATTCCACAGTATGAGGTAGATTTCCTGTCCTGTGGTCATCCTCTGACTATGTCAGTGTTCTCTCCTACCAATTAATTTTTGCTGTGGAATTCCTGCAGAAGGTCACTAACCACAGAAGGCTCCCCACCACAATGTAACATAACCTAATTTTCATAAATTAGCAAGCAGTCAGCATCATCTGGCAGAGGTGGTCACCAGTGAATTCAGGTTCTGATGCCACCAGAGTTCTGATGCCACCAGAGCATTCAGGTGTGTTTTACTGTTCAGAGATGTGCAACACATCACCAAAGAGCACATCCCACCTAGTTAATTCTCACTGCCTGCAGCACATCACAAATTCCACCATGGAAACTGGGAAGTCAGCTGCACAGGGCCACTTAAAAATTTCATTTCCCAGTGGGAGATGCTGCTCCAAATCTCATTAGCCAGCATTTTTCAGCCAGGAGAAGAGGACCAGAAAGCAGGCGTGCCTGATCCTGCCTGCTAGGGAGTGGGCTACACCGAGGACAAGGCAGCAAGCGTATGCCTGCTACCTGAGGCCAGTGTGGTTTTGGGATCAGTTCCCAGGCAGCAAGCCTTAGGAACTGCATCCAGACCGCAAGACTGCAGGTAGGGTAACAGGCTTGCTGCCAGCCACACCAGTGCATTATCTGGAGCAGGAACGTCAGAGTCATGAGGGGCAGCAGAAACTCAGTGTAGCTATTAATGGACAGAAAACTTCCTAACTAGCAGCTTGTTATCAGGCAGTGAAGCTTTTGGAAAGGTGTTTCTTCTCTATTTGTTACCACCAAGTTGTTAAAAATCCCCTTTTTGGAAGCTTGAAGTAAAAAAAAACAAAACAAAACAAAATCAATCTTCCTCAAGTTAAAAATAAGTCCAGTGGTTGGTTGGACTATTTTTCAGGGTAGGAAGCTGAAGTCACTATGTCAATAAGAACAGGCTTTAGCCATCTGTCAGTGTTCAAAGTGGTCTCCCTGCTGCTGAAAACCAGTGCTACAAATGGTTGAGACAGTGGTGATTTCCCTCAGCTCTGAAGGGAGGCTCCACATTGCAGCTTTTCACTCTTCCCCCTGCTACCACAGGCTCCCAGCTCACTGCTGCCAGAGCAGTGTGAAGATTTCAGGGGTCAGCAGCATAAAAGGAGGGAATTCCACGGGACACTTGCACCCCCAAACCCTTCTGGGTAGCTCCAGGAGGGAACACACAGGGAAGAGGAAGAAGCCTGAGACTCAGCAGGGAGCAGGTCTATTCTCTGCTCTCCAGTCCACCACAGGACAGCCCCAAGCTCTCCTTTTTTAACTACCCTGACCCCAAGGGCAGGTTCCTTACCCTGACCACCTGCCGTGTGCTGGTGATGAAGGCTTTGCGGATTCCCAGCTCCGTGGCATCGAGGTTGAATTTCCGCGGGTTTGCCTCAACAATGCCTGGGCACCGAGTCAAGGATTCCCCGGCACACACACACACACAGATACACACCCCAGTGTGCCAAGTGGCCACTCTGCTGTGCCTGTTCCCAAAATCTGATTAGCAAAGTACAGCAATGCTGAATGGAAAAGGAGACACAGCAGGAATGTGCCGTGCAGCGCATGCACACATGCAAGATTTCTTTTTGCCATGGGTTTTTTTGGTTCTGTGACACTGCGTAGTGTTTTCAGGAGCACTCAGAGGAACACAAGGGAAAAAGAGGATTTCTGGAAGACAGCCTAGAGAATGAACTGACTCCACAGAAATCCAGGTTCACACAACACAATAGACTTTCTAAAACAAAGCATCTTAGAGTATACCTTGCAAAAAGGGAAATCCTTGACTTAATTTCTCATTTGCCATTTGAGAAAAGCTGATGTGAATGCAAAATTCAATCCTGATTTTTTCAGAGTGACAAGCACTAGGACTTGGCTATTTAGTACAACTTGGGAACTGCAACTACCTCCAAAGGGCGACAAAAAGGATATTGATGGTTTCATCCAAGTCCTCCAGGTCCCACTCAATGCTCCGCAGGTTGTTCCTGAGCTCATTAGTGGTCCAGTCGATTTCTTCTCTTGTGGCAATGGAGGGATCTTGCAAGAGCTCTGTCCACCTCTGGAAGAGCCCCTGGGCAGTGTTCACGGCTTTCTGCACCTCCCTGTGCCAGGAGGAGAGTGAGGAGAAGCCCAGAGTAACCATCAGCTGCCCAGAAGCAGTGACACTGGGCCAGCCCCATGTCCAGCTGAGCAGGGATGCCACAGCTACCTCCCAAACATCTTTCCCTCCAACAACTCATGTTTATTTTGTAAAATAAGGGTTTGTCCTGTATCTTGCTGCAGTATGAGGGCACTCATGGAGGGATCTATTTCTTCAGGAGAAGCTGCTGAGTGTCACCCAGGCAAGCACAGGCAGAGGGTCTGAACAAGGTAGCTCACTGGCAATCTGTGCTTTGCATTCCTCTCTTAACAGTTTTCCTCTCAAGGCCCTTAACTATCCGTGGGCACACAGAGTTGCACGAACTGTCCCCTCACCTAGGCAGGTTGTTGAGCGCAGCCCTGTTTATTTTAATTCAGCATTTTAAAAAATACACAGCCCTACTAGGCTGGCTTAGGAAACAAGTTTTTTCTGCTGCTCTAAGCTCTTTTTGAGACGAGTGCACTCACAGCAGGGGAAGGCACTGCTGACAGCTCTGGTTTGGGGCAAGCAGGTTTGTAAATTTGGGTCACAGACCCTCAGTGTGGTTCTCTGCATTTACAGATGCTGCAGTCCTGAGCTGTGAACTGCTCCCCCAGGTTCAGGGATTAGGAAGGGACACAGAACAGACTGTGGTGGTGTCCAAGGAGGCCACCATGAGCTTGCACACAGCAGTGAGGTGTTTCAGCCCAGTGAAGGAAATCAGGGGAGGTCCAGGACAGATGAACTGTGGTGCCAGGACTGCAGCTCCCTAAGTCCCACCAGGGCCTGAAGACCTCCAGCTGCTGTGTAAGCTGCAGTTTCTCAGCACTGATGCATGTCCCTCCTCTCCTCGTACACCTGCAGCTCTGAGTCTGCCATGCTGAGCGCACTAAAGCCAGCAGCCTGCACTGAGGATCTGGAAAACTTCACTCCCTACTGTGCTCGTCAGCAAAAGCTTTGGGTTTAGTTTTTTTTTTTTTTTTCATCTGAACACGCTTGTGGAAGTCTCTAGCAGCAAGAACATAAAGCAGAGCTGGACATCCTCTGATGGGAGGAGTTACTGACACCAGGAAAGCAAAGGAACAGCAGCTCTGGTGGCTACAGCAGCACCAGCCCCTCTGACCTGCCAGGTAATAATTAACTCTGGGAGCGGCAGCACATCCCCTTTCCCCTCCCTGCTCTTCCCCACACGCTCCGGGAACATCTCTGGAAAGTTTGACAGGACATTTGCTCCCCACCCATGGCGACAACTCCTACACTTTCCTCTCAGCACGAGTTCAGCCTGGGAGAGGGATTCACTTTCCCTGGCTGCACCAGCCTCCCTTCCCACACTTCTTGTTCTCACGTGGCTCTCCCAAACACCCCACCAGGAGCCCCTTGCTGCTCCTCGAGGCTGCCTCAGTGTGACACAGGGCAGAAGAACAGCCCCCAGCACAAGCTGAAGGTGGCCCCAGGGCAGTGTTTAGTGACTGAGCTGCTTTCAAAGAATCATTCGGGTTGGAGAAGGGACTTCTGTGGATCATCCAGTGCAAACCCCCGTCAAGGCACCGTCACCTAGAGCAGGGGACACAGGGATACCTCCAGGTGGGTTTGGAATGACTCCAGCAAACCCCATGATCTCCCTGGGCAGCCTTTCCCAGTGCTCTGCCACCCTCACTGTAATGAAGTTCTTCCTCATGTTGAAGTGGAGCTTCTTGTGTTTTAGTTTATGGCCACTGCTCTTTGTCCTGTTGCTGCAAAGGGTCTGGCACTGTCCTCCTGACACCCCTTAGAGATATTTATATGCAGTGATGAGATCCTCTCTCAGTCTTCTCTGGACTAAACAGGCCCAGATCCTCTAGTCTCTCCTCACCAGAGAGATGCTCCAGACCCCAAATCATCTCTGTGGCCTCCACGGGACCCTCTCCAGTAGCTCCAACAGAGCTCATTTCACCCTATTAACGACAATTTTCCTTTGGCTACCTTTAGCTGGTATTTCCCTGCGTTCAGGCTCCTCTCTGCAGGCTTCCTCTCACGGCCATTGTTTGTCCCACAGTTCGGTCCTTGCTCCTCTCCATCTTTCCCATGGTCACCCCGGCCTGCAGCCGCGGGCCCCCAGCCCCGCTCTGTCCACCGTCCCCAAGGCGCACCTGCAGCCAAGGTGGGGGGCCCTCGCAGAGCCCGGGGAGGCCCTGCC
>WEIU01005908.1:0-30511 GCA_013389925.1 Aegithalos caudatus | reverse complement strand
GGGGGGGAAGCAGCTCGGCAGGAGCAGCCGGAGCATCGCCCTGCTCCTGCCCGCCCGGCCTCGCGTCGCTCCGCCTTAAATCAGGAGCGGGGGAGGCTGCAGTGACCTTGAGAGAGGCTCTGTGGTTCCAGCAGTCCGGCCAGCCTGCAGATCGCCTGGCAAGGGTTAAGCCGGGCTTTGCCCTCGCGGAACTCAATCCCTGTGGGATGAAGGGTCTGTCCCACCCCAGACCTCACCCTTCTGGGGGTTTATTTGAGGTTCGGGCATCTGGGAGCTCCTCATCTAAGGCAGCGCTGTCCAAACCCAGCTGCCTCTGTTCAGAGGAGGGCTCGGTGCCTGCAAGGACACGCTCAGGGCTGGCCGGCCCAGGTGAAACGTGCCGCCGTCATTTCCTGGAGCCGGTGGCCAACGACTTGTCCCTACCTGCACTGTGACTCACAGCTCCGGCTCGGGAATCAGGGTGAATTCCTTTGGCCGTGCCGAGGGCAGAAGACTCATCATCCTCTCCCCTGCTCCTCCTCTGTCCTGCGAGTTCCCACGGTGGCAGCTTAGGTGGTGCTTATCTCCGTGGGAACAAGGGCGCTGCCCATCCCTCATCGGATGGGAGGGATTGCGGGTGACAGCCTGCTGCCTCTCCAAATGCAGCGGCCAGCTTGTGGTGTAGGTGGGTGCCGAAGGCTCTGTCCGTGCTCTGGGACAGCTTTTGTGCCAGAGTCCCCTGGGAAAGCTGTGCTCGGTTGTGGCCACCCTGGGATGCAGCTCACCATGGAAAGAGAGGCTTCAGTGAGAAGCCTCGATACTGTCATACCATATGAATGTCCCCTTTGGGTGTAATCCTTGGTGATTGTGTCCTGCTAAGCCCTGGCTGAGATATGGGGGAAAACCAGGACCTAATTGGAAGCAGGTTGTAAACGGAGCTCCTCTCTTTTCCTTTCCTTGTGCAGCAAAGCCCTCTCGTGGATGCTGGCAGTAGCTTGCCAGGGAAAGTCTGGCTGCTGAAATGTGCTGCCTCTTCCCGGGAGATGCGCTCTGCTCCCTGTGACTCTGTCCTCTGGGGATCTGTGGCCTCAGGGGAGGTGGCACAGACCTAAAGGTGCCATCGCACCCCTGGGGTGCCCATCTGCACGTCAGCGCTGTGTGACTGCGTTTCATCCCATGGGTATTCCCAGGTTTTTCCAGGGAGCTGCTGAACCTGGTCTCTTGGCTGTGTTAGGAGATGCTTTGGCACCTGGAACCCTGAAAAAAAACCAAACAAACCAAAACCAAACAAGCAAACAACCAAAAACCCCAAAATACAGGGAGGGGATGGTTGTGACTTTGGCTTTCTTTACGCTCTTGTAAGGACACCACAGGGCACCCCCAGGCTGTAGCTCTTGGCACAGGGATGCTGGGCTGGGACAGTGTGTGGCTGTTCCAGAGTTGGTGCTGTCTGGATCTGCTCCAGACCCCCTGCACGTCCCCAGAGCCTTGGCAGGAATAATTCCCTAGGGCCAGCAGTGGACTTCTTGTGGGGTGGCCTGACATGAAAGAGGCTCAGAGACGAAGCCAAGCCAAAGTAGGGCACAAACACCATCAACCTCCAACCCTGCTTGGGCAGATGGGGCTGGGAGAGGGGAGGACACCGGGATGGGTCCCAGCAGCTTCCCTGCCTTCCTACAGGAAGCAATGGCAATTCCTTCTGGAAGTACAAGGCTTGCTAAGAGGGTGGACATTGACAGGATAGTGGGTGGCTTTGTGTTGGTCCTGGCACACAAAGGAGTGTCCTGTCCCCCATGGCTCTCCCAAAGTGACAGGTTATTTACTGCAGTGTATCCTGGCTCACCTGGGAGCATCACAGACGTCAGTGGCACCTTGGGGGATGGGACACTGCTGTCACCTCTCTTCACCTGGGTCCCCACTGGTATCACCTGGGCAGCCCACCCACACCCAAGGGCTGCATTGAAGCTCAGCCCAGGGCTCTTAGCTCCTAGTTTGGCTCTTTGGGGCAGCTTAGGCTGTTCTGTTCCTCTGGGGCTCCCCTTTGGCCCTGCCTGGTGCATGAGGGCAGGGGATATAGATCAGACTGAAGCAGAATCTCCCCTCCTTGCTCTCCTGCAGCACCCAGGGGAGGGGATATTTCCTCCTTGGGAACCCCTTGGGTGCTGCTGACAGTAGTTGGGTATTTTCCCACCCCAATCCTAGCTCTGTTATGGTGGTGGGTGAGAAGTGCCATTGTGTTTTGCAGGCACTGACAACCCTAAACCCCATAAAATCTCCAGCAGCTGGGATTGTTCTTTGCACTGCTTAAGCACTTGGTTCCCTTTGTCCTGGCTGAGTTGAAGCTCCCCTGTTGGCTATATTTAAGTAATTTTCTTGCACTTTTAGTGATGCAGAAATTGTTATGCTGGCTGCACTTTTTAATTCTCAAATTGTTGAGTTGCCACCTCCTTGCCTGGGGGCTGATGGCAGTCCGTGTAAATATTTAGTGTTTCTGCTCCCCTGGCATCAGCCTCTTGGTTTTCCCAGCCCACCTTCTCTGCTGTTGTCAGCAGGGGCTTGTTCCTCGGGCTCTGGGGGCTGACTTACACCCTGCTGGAGGTGATGGGTACAATTTTACTGCTGCATCCGGGTGGAGAGTGGGTGCAGCTCTGTGCTCATATGTGTGAGGAGCAGAGCAATCCACAGCTTCGCTGCGACTGCTCGACAGCGGCTGATTTTGGCAGATGGGTTGCTTGGTAAAGGTTTTGGTGGTTTTCTGGTGGAATGCAGAGGGGAAGCAGGGCTGGATGTTTGCCTTGGAGCACCCCCGGTGCCCAGCGCGGGCATTTATCCCGAAGCTGTGTGCCCTGGCCCCGCGGAGCTGGAATGTGCCTCCTCCGTGGCCGAGCCGGCAGGTGGGGCTCCTGCTCGCGGCGAGCTGCTCCAGAGGAGGCTGGAGAGCCGGGCATCCTTAGGAAGGCAGCGCTGGGGTGACGCTTCCTGACTCCCGTCCTCTCCTAGAGACTGTTTGGTTCATTGCACAGGCCTTTTGTTTTTGCCTCCTTGTCTCACAGCAGCTGAACTCAACATTTCCTCGAGGCTTTCCTTGTGTGCTGAGCCTAGAGTCACACCCCTGGTCACACACCTGGTCACACACACCTGGTCACTCGGGGTGGAGGAATCCTCGACCTTTCACCCCCCATCCCCTTGCCCCAACCTCTGAGCTGCTCCTGGCCACGCACTGGGGGACCTTTTCCGCTGGGTGGGATTCTAATGGAGGAATTGTACCAAAAGTACAACTGGATTTAGGCACAACAAAAATACAAATAGGATTTAGGCAGCAAGTTGTCAAGCCTTGGTGTCGTTGGCCCTTTATCCTGTGCTGGGGGCTGAGCTCAGGTCAGGACCATGTTGGAGTAGAGGATCTGCTCTGCTGACAGCAGAGCATGGATTTGCTGTCTGTTTGGAACTTTCTCCTTTATAAAACCAGAATGGGTCTGCAGCCATGCACTTGTGATACCCAGGGGGAGGTTTAGGGCAGGAGGACCCTGTGGAGGAATACTGGTGTGCTGTACTATCCCCTTTGCTCCTGCTGTGCCATGTGGGATGTCCTACCTGGCTTCTTCCCTGCTCTGTTTGCCTCCAAAGGCATCTCCTGGCATTGGGCTCCAGGGTGCTCCTCTCCCCCTCTGAGCTCTGGCTCCCCCATGGCCAGATGTCCTCTGGGCATCCAGATGCAGCTTTAATTGCTCAGCAGCATCTTGGATCAATAAATCACCCTCTGCCACCTCCAAAGCAATAAAATGAAAGCCTCCTGGGTGCCAAATGAGTTGGTGGCGATAGATGATTTTTCTCACTGCCTGGCTCAAGCTGTAAAACATCCTCTTCCAGGCCTTGTCACTCCTGGCTCCTAGTTCTCATCCTGCTTTACATCTCCCTGGGGAGAGCTCTGCTCCAAAGGACTTGAGGAATGGCCTGGAGCATTTGGCCCAGCTAGGAGATGAATGCCAGCATTGGTGGCTGCTGTGCTCTTGGAAGGGGATCAGGAGTGCTCCAGGCCCTATCCTGCCTGGCAGGGGAGGTTTGGGACAGGTTTCCTTGCCAGATCCATTCCTCCCTGGGCCATGATACTGGAGATTCTTGCTGCCATCAGCTTCCCTGCTGGGTACTTTCTGAGGTGAGGGAAGAGGAGATCTGGGGAGTACCTGAAGCTGTTCCTCGGTAAAATCACAAGTGACTCAGAGAGGGGGTTGTGGGAATGACTTGATTTTGGATTTTATGTGAAGGCTAAAGGGCTCCAGCTGGAAGCAACAGGATCCAGATTAATGGAGCTTTGAGATGCTCACTGCAGAGAGCTGTGAGTGCTTAAAAAACAAAATCTGAGTTCAGGTGGTGAAAAAATTCTGGAAAAAAGACAACTATGGAGGGCTATGAAATAAAAATGAGCTTGTCTGTGCTCTGCCACCATGTTTGCAGGCCCTGAGGGCTGGGAGGGTCACAAGAGGTCATGGCATTGCCCCACATGATGCTGCAAGTAGAAGCAACTTGTTCCCATGAGGTGGATTTAAGGCCTGTGTTGATGACAGAGGATGTAATTAGGCAAATTGGGGGAGGTTTGTGCTTTCTGGAGCACAGGGACAGGGGTGGAAAGCAGTGGGTCACTGTCCCATCCCTTTCCCCCCTGAACAATTCTCCTCGCTGGCAGCAGTTGCAGTGGATTGGAGCAGTCATTTTTCCTGGCTCATGGGCAGAGTGAACTTCCCTCCAGAAATCCCTGGGAATGGGAAGGTGTGCTTTCTTCACGCCTGGCAGGGCTGAGGGTGGGGCAGGCAGCTGGTGGAGCTCCTCAGGAATGCTGGGAGGAGGCAGGTTTGGGCTTTTCCTGATGATCCCCCTGTGCATAAAGAGGGGCTGAGAAGGGCTGAAGGGATCCCTGACCCCCAAATGTGGGCCTTGAGGGAATCCAGCTCCCTGCCCTCCTGTATGCCCCTGGAGATGGCCAGTTCTTTACCCCAGAAAGACAAACCTCTTCCTTATCCCAGCCCTCTCCAAAGCCAGCATAACCTTCCCTGGCTGGGAGGGACTCACATATCCTTGAGTTCTCTCTGATCTGACTAAAGAGCCAAGCCCTTGGGAAGGATACCTGAGTTCCTGGTGATGCCTTGGGAAGGCTGACCTGGAACAGAGACTGGACACAGCTAAGAGAATAAAGCAGGTATTTATTGAAAGGTCTCCAGGATACACCTTGGACAGGACAGGAGCCTGACCAGGGCTAAACCCAAGGTGGACCTAAAATGGTCACAAAATGGACAAATGGTCACGAGGTCTCACACTTTTAAAGGGTTTGGTCCATTTGCATTTTGGGGTTTAATTGTCCAATTTCAGCTTCAGGTTATGAAGTCCCATCCTCCTTGCTTTCTCTCTCCAGTCCACTGTTTGTGCTTTTGGGCCTGAAAGTTGTCCTTGGCGTGCAGCAGGAAAATTATTTGTTTTGTCTCCCTGCTCTGTGTAGAGCTGACTGACACTGAATGTGAAGCTCAGAACTGCACCACTGGGCAGCACAGAACCTGAAAAACATGAATGCTAAACCTTAAAGCTAAATCATCACTCGGCAGCAGCTTGCTGGTGGGACACGCCTCACACCGTTTTATACCACAACGACACAAGATTCTGAGATCAGAAGGCTAAAAAAATGACTTCCTTTATTTAGGGATGCATTTCCCTTATATACTATTTTATACAGACCAATTTGATTGGTGAAACAAAGGCAAACCTCTTCAATCACATTGGTCAAACCAGAGGGACATCAAGACACTGTCCCTCCTGTGAGAAGGAATTAATAACACAGGTGCACAAACCAGAGGGACATCAAGACACTGTCCCTCCTGTGAGAAGGAATTAATAACACAGGTGCAATTACAAAAACATTCCCTCTGTTTACAGAAACCTGCCTGGGAAAAGAATTTCATAAAACCAAAACACCTCAGGCATGAAACCAGGGCTACACACCCCTGTGGAAAGCCACCAGGAAACACCACCCTGAGGGACATTTTATCCCATCCCAGGCAGCGTGGATGCTCCTTGCTGTGTGTGCTGCTTGTTGTGTGTGCAGCTCCCTCGAGCCCTCACTCTCAATGAGCTGTGTGGTGATGAATCCCGCAGGTTAATTGCGTTTGTACATGAAGGAAAAAGAAAAAAAACAAACACCAAGGAGATGATCTGCCTGTTGTTCTAAAGTCATTGTGCCTTGGGATGAATTCAGGTCTGTTTCTGTTGGTTTTTGTCGCAATGGCAGAATCACTCTGAGCTCCCACCTCTCACCCCAGTGCTGTTCACTCCTGAATCCCTGCTCTTTTCAGTCTCACCGTGGCTGGGATCTCTGCAGATACCCCTTGGCCTTAGGTCCTCCTGGTCTGTTCCTCCCTGTCTCCCATGGAGCTGGAATTATTTCTTGGAATTCTTGTTGTGAACTTCCTGCAGCTCAGGCAGTGTTTCCAACACAGAAGCACTGATGTATGTTTTGTGGGATCTCCCAGGGACTCGTAAAATCATCCTTTTATGATTAAACCACCTTTTGTTCCTGCAATGGAACTATTCTGCTGTTACCTGGACCTTTCTTAGAGATGCAGGTGGTGTCTGCTGTGACAGGATCTTCTGGCAGCATGGTGTGAACCCCCTTGAGAATTTGGGAATTTTTTTTCCATAGCTATTTACAAATCATGGCAGGAACTGTTGTGTTTGGCACCCAAGGTGCTGGAAGCCTTCAGACTGCCTTGTGTGGGGGGCAGGAGGAGCACATGTTGAGGGGAGGTGGATGAAAACTCTGACTGCACCAATTTAGTCTTCCTTCAGCTGACAAAACAGTTTTCCCCACTAGGAAATTGCAGCACTTCAGCTGTCTCAGATGGCAAATAAAAGGTGATTATTCAGCATGGGAATTCAGAGCTGTGCTCTAGAGTGCTCCCAGGGTTGAAAGCCTTGTGCTACCAGGTGCTCTGAAGTGACTTGGAGTGTGGGACCTGAGCAAGCCATTGCCCAGAGCTGCATCTCTCTCTTCAGCACCATCAGTGCTTATCTGGTGCCTTGTCCCTGTTCTCTGCCTGAGTGATGCTGGGACAGGGACCTGGAGCTTCATTTGCCATCATAAATCCTCAGTGCCCTCCTGGGCTTGTGTCCTGGTTTGGAAAGGCAGGTGTCTGCTGAGGAAGGCAGGAGCCTCACTTGAAATGGAGAATATAAACCCCCTCCCTCTGAATTATTATAATTTGGAAATTAAGGTGCTCTCAGGCAAAGATATGGGAATAGGAATAGCAGTTCTTCACTAGGAAAGTTAAAATAAAGATGCAGTAGTACAAAAAACCAACCAACCAAAAAAAAAAAAACAACCCAACAACCCCAAACCACTGACAGAGTCAGAATACAACCTGACACCCTGTTGATCAGGGTGTTGGTAGCAGTCCAGTCAAGTCCTCCTGAGTGACAGATGTGGTTCTGTTGGAGCAATGATCCTGTACAAGGGTGTGGTTTTCTCCGAAGGCCCAGTGGTGGTGAGATGTCCAGTGGGTCTGGTCTTCCTCAGGAAATCCAGTGCAAACAGGCTGTGCTGCTGTACTGAATCTCAGGTTTTATCCAGGTAGGAATGCTGGGCTCCTCCTGCTGGGGGGAACATCTCCCAATGGGATGATGTGATTTTATCAGTCATGCAGTGAGATTCAAAGACCCATTAACAAAAGATATCTCCTTGGAGGGAGGGAGGATGGGTCCTGGAAGAGATAAAGAACACTGTCCCACCTGGTTTGAACAGCTGGTAAGAGAATAATAGAATACATACTTTCGGTTACATCTTGTGTTGCAACCTAAGACAGCCTGCACTGATGACCCCCAGGTGTACAGCAAATGTCCCTGAGGCCATTCCTGACACGAAGATGAGGAGGGATCTGTCTCTCCTGGGCTCCTGCACCTTTGGAATGACCTTGGTTTCCCCATAACCCAAAAGGACTTTGCAGCCTTGGCAGCTCCATGGTCCCACCAGAGCCTGGCTCAGGGCTTTTGCAAGGTCTGCTTTGCTTTGCATCCTTTCCCTTGGCAGCAGAGTGAGAAGGGACAGCCCAGGAGTCCCAAAGTGGGAGGGAAAACTGGTGCCAAAGTCTTCCCCTGCTGTGACACTTCCCCAGTCTGTGGGCAGAGGCTTTTAACGGTGACTCTGGGTGGAGATGGCTGCATCCATCTGCCTTTCAGCTGTAGCAAGATGTCCTGTCACTGTCTGTGCCTGCCAGGCATTCTGCTGTTTTGGGGTATCCCTCTTGGCTCATTTCTCTGGCAGCATCTCCTTGCAGGGATTAATTAGCTCAGAGCTGGAGCAGCCCATGTTGCAGCTGAGATAAAGGGAAGGGAGCTGGGGAGGGGACTCTGGTGCTGCCATGTGCCACCGGGGTGGGGGAACCAGATCCCCCAGGGCTGCCTGCGCTCTCTGCTGGTCCTAGTTACAGGCTGGGCTGACAGGAGACTCTTCCTGGGCTGGCAGGATTGCTGCCAGGGTGGGGGAGGTGGCAGGAGAGCCACAGTGTCCTCTGCAAACGAGCCACCCCAGGGCTCTGGAGCTGTCCTTTGCTGTGCCACTGATGCCCTGGTGCCAGGCTGGGGCTGAGCTGGTGGGGGAAGTGGACTTTTTTGGGGGAAATGCTCTTTCAGGTTTTTTTTTCCAAAAGGAGTGGGCTGTCTGGTACCCTTGAAGGCTCGTGGCAGGGAGAGCTGTAAGGTACTGAGAGGTCTTGGGGTGCTGGTGCATCCATCCTTCAGGAACGTGAAGGCTGCACAAAGAGCATGGGCTCTGAACAGGAGATGGAGAGAACCCCAGGCTGCATCAGGACAGGCAGGTGAGGTTTGGATGGCAGCTGGAGCAGGACCAGCAGGGCTCTGGCTCCTGCCAAAACCACCCAAGGGTTCTGCTTTGCCCTGTGATGGAGAAATGGCCTTGGGAGCATTGGCATAGCTCTGTGATTGTCAGCTGGAAACAATGAGACAAAAATCACCCCCCTTAGTGTTCACTGCAGAGAGGGGGGCACAGGATATGGATGTTCTCACTGAGCTCCAACCAAGGGGATAGGAGAAACAACAGGAGCAGGAAAAGCCAGGAGAGGAAGTGATTCATACATTTAATTCACCCTCCAGTTGCTATTATCCCATTTTATTAATGCTCCACGGCAGTGTTTGGAGCCCTGGCTGAGCTCAGCGTCCCACACATGCTAAGCCTGGAGTGGGAGGTGCAGAGAGGAGGGCCAGGAGCTTCCTTCATCTGCAGGAAAACCACATCATGGACTGGGGGAGCAGCTCATTCCTCAGCATTCCTCCTGAGGAATGGGCAGGTAAGAGGGGAGATGATTCCCTGGGGGATGCACAAACTGCTGTGCATAAATCACTCTCCATCCCTGCTGTATCTGGGGCCATGCTTGGCTCTTTCCATCACATCTCTTGGGCTCGTGACAAAACACCTGGGTCATCTGCTGCCCTGAAACCCCCAGATCTGTATTTCAGAGCTGCAGGAGGGCAGCTGCACCTCAGCTGAGCAATGGGAGGCTTCAGAGCAGGAGGAATGAGGGATCTGCTCTCCATAATCCCCAAACTGGGCACTGGGAAAAGGGCTGGAACTCAAAAGAGCACCTCAAGTCAGTGCCTTGTGCAGCTAACATTTATTTAACCAACTGCTGCTCGTGCTGAATGAGTGTGGCACTGAGCAGAGCTGGCCAAGAAGTGGAAGAAATTTGTCTCCTGTGGCAGCAGGCTGGATGTGGGTTCTGCTGGGCTCAGGGCAGGCAGAACTCCTCCCTGAAGTGAGGGTGAAACCCTGGGGGTGTCCTCTATGGGGCAGCTTTAATGCTTTGGAGCTGGTGGGGCTCAGCAGGCAGATTTGCAGTAGGGATTTGCAGTTTGCTTATAATGAAATGGAAGAGATCAGTCTTGTGCAAAATACAGATTTTATAGTGACAAAATACCCTGAGTTGGAAGGGACCCACAGGGATCATTGAGCCCAACTTCTGGCCCTGCACAGTCCCCAAATTCACACCATGTGCCTGGGAGTGTTATATAGTATAGTTATATAGTAGAGTCAGTGCAGAGGCTTTATTTTTGAGGCTTTATTTTCATGTAAGAAACAGTATTTATTAATTTAGGAAACTGCCTCCCAGCTCCCCTGGGTTGCTGTGGGTCCCTCTGTGAGGCTGGAATCGGCCAGCCAAATCCCACTGGCAGAAGAGCAAAGCTCATTCCAGGCTCTGATGTGTTCCTAGGGAGAAAGGTGGGCATTCCAAGGTGCTGGTTTTATCTCCAGTCTGTGGAATGACAAAGGATGATGTCCCTGGTGGCAGTGAGCTGTCCCCAGGCAGAGGGATGTAGTGCTCATGGATCCAGCCTGGAAAAGAGCCAGAAGCTGGTCCAGGCACCTGGAGACCAAGGGGGAGCAAGTTAACCCGACCCTGGAAGGGTTTGAGGGGAAACCACAACCACAGAACCTTTAATGGGATCCAGCAGACCATGACATCCCATCCTGCTCACTTAGCAGATGTGCTTTCCTGATTAGCATCAGCATCCCAAATTAGGATCTAATTTGCAACTTCCTGGGCTGGGATTGAGTGCCCCAATCCAGGGGCCAGAGCCTGGTGCCAGCCTGTGCTCCCTGTGCCCTGTGCTGTAGGTGCTCCTCCCGCCAGGGCTCCTGAACAGTTTCCCAGCAACAATTCCCTCAGCTCCTGGCTGCCTTCAGCTGGAGCTGCCCAAATGTGAGCTCTGAGGGAAGGAGAGGGAGGGGAGAGACAGTGGAGCTGAATCTGCTGAAATGCTGGCCTGAAAAGCTGAATCTTCTCCTTGCCTTCCTTAGGGCAAAGCACCAGCTCTTGTTTTGGAGCACCATATCTATAGGAGGAGGTGCAGGCAGCCCTGGGCATCCCTGAGGTAAAATCCCAAGGGAAACAGGGAGAAGCTTTCCAAAACCCTGCCCAGATTGGTCGGGGGGAGCCCAAGAGGTCCTGCAGAAGGAAGGGAGATGAGAGCAGAGAGACTCAGCATCAGCTCATGAGAACAATTTCTTTTCCTCCTTATTCCATTGCTCAATCCAGGTCCGCCTTTCCAGATTTTAAAAATAGTGCAGTAGCTTCTGTTCCCCATCAGCTGGGTAACAGGCTGTGCTCAAAGCCGGAACATGTAGGGCTTGTTTCTGTGTTTCCCCTGCCTCTTATAATCTTCATTTTTCATGTCCTTTTGGGACCACAGGTTCTCCATGGCACAGTCGGCTGCATCACTCTAGGTTTGTCCTGGAGGAATTCACAGCTGGGCTGCCTCAGGAAGGCATTCCAGCATCCTGCTGACCTCTGGGAAATGCCTGGAACCTGGACTGGCACACTGGCCTTTAGCTGAGGAAAGCTGTGGTGCTTTTCTTTGTACTGCAGGTGATGTTTTTCCTCTGGGGTCATCAGCTTGCCCTGGATTTAGCTGAATTATCTGGATCCAAATTTCCTCCAAGACCCCTTGAAACCTCATTTTTTCCTGGCAGACACATTGGGAGAGCTGTGTTAAAGCTGATAAGAGCTGGCTCAGAGCTCCCAGTCCCATAAATGCATCTGCTTACAGCTGCCCCTGTAAGCCTTTAACACCCATTGCCAGTGGCTCCAGTGAGCAGAGGGATCAGAGCAGGGCAGGATGGCTTAGGATACGTGCTGGTTTAAGGTGAGCAGCTTGGGGATTAGATGGAAGCACTGGGAGCACAGCTCTGCCTCTGCAGGCAGCCCTGGGAGCAGCTGCTGCAGATCCTCATCCTGCTCCAGCTGTGCCTCCCTGAGCAGTGCTGCATGCCCAGGAGAGGGGAGGCGTTGAGGATTTGTCTTTATGGGGCCTGGTTTGCCTAAAGCTGGAGTCCTTGGGGCTAAAAGAAGGATTTCCCTCTGGGCAGGGTGGGGACCACAGAATTCCAGAAGAGTTTGGGTTGTGAGGGACCTTGAAGACCACCTGGTTCCACCCCACTGCCACAGGCAGGGACACCTTCCAGTAGACCAGGTCGCTCCAAACCCTCTCCAACGTGGCCTGGAACCCATTTCAGGAGTGGAATGGTGTGGGGGTGGGCAGAGCCCCAGCTCTGCCTTGGAGAGAGGCCTGCTGAGGAGATAAGAAAGCGTTGCACAACCCCCTGCCAGACCCCCAAGATAAGAAAGTAACTTTTCAGTTACGGCGACCACAAAAAGGTCCCACAAGCCTCCAGGAGATTTTATGTAGATCTCTTGTAAACCATTGGCCTGTCCCCTTCCACTCCCAACCTGGTTTTCCCATAAAAACCCCCTGGTTCGCCCTGGTCCTTGGGGTACCCGTCCCCGGCTCCCTTCGCTGGTATAATGCAATAAAGCTACTTCATGCGGAATTGCTACACGGGACCCTCTCTCTCTTCTCCCCGGGCCGGCTAAGAGACGCAGTCTCGAAGGGCATGAGCTGAAATCATTGAGAGCTGAGAAATCGCTAAAGAGCTGCCTTGCCCCCTGCTGAGAAGCTCTCTGCCAGCTGAGGGGGTGCTCTGGCCCCCTAGAAGGCTGTCTCTGGCGAGATATCCTTTCTGGGGTGGCTTTAGCCTCCTGAGTCTAGACTGCAGACCCGAAACCAGCTGGATCAGAATGGGATAAAGCAGTCCATAGAATGGGGACTTTGCAGGACACCTGTCTGAAGGGGGAGTGACCCGCTCTAAGGATGTGACTCTGCATCCATACAAGTCCTGACTGTCCCAACAGGAGTGCAAGGAAAAACTCTCTCTCAGACTGCTCAGAGACTGGGATTGAGAGACAAACTGCGCCAGGAGGAAAGAGGTGCCAAAAAGAAGCTCTTCAGCACTGTAAGCTTCCCTTGTATATCTCTGGGTGCCTCCTGCAGTGAGGCTCCCTCCCTGCCTGCTGGCAAGAGGATCCTGTTTGGCTCTGTTTAGAAATTATTTCGCTAATATTGTTGTTTATCATGTGCTGGAACTGTGCCTGCAAGCCTGAGCAGCCCTGGGGATTCTGGCTGCCTCGCTGGTGCGTGCCTCCCTGTTCCCTGGGCAGGATCATCCCCCATGGAAGCAGCTCTGGGGCTCCCCGGGGACCCCCATTACCAGCTCTCAGCTTTGCTCGGGGGTCTTTAGCTCTTTGGTGTGTTCAGATAAATCTGGGGCAGGCTGGCAGCCTGGCTGGACCTGGCACGGTAGCTGTGCAGTCACCCCCTCTGCAGCATTAAGGTGATTTTGCAGCCCTCTGGCTTCAAATTCACGGGTCAGATGCCACTGGGGGAGCCACTGTCTCTGTAAATTCATCAATAAAGGCTTGGGGAATAAAATCCAGTTCGTTTCTGGAGAGCTAAGTGGATAGAAGGGACAGATTCCTTTGGACTTGATGATCTTGTGGGTATTTCCCAACCTAAGTGATTTTATTCCAAGATTTTTTTGTGCTAAATTCCTCTTGATCTAAGCAGGTGAATTAGGCTGGAGATGCCAAGCCCCAGGACATACTGAATGAGTGGATTAGGCACAGCCTGTGAAAATTCCTGGGGCTGCTGAGCTTCAGGTGGATGTAGATGTGTTTGGAACAGGGATATCAGATGGCTTTCAAGCTTCCTGGGGTTCCCTGGTCTGGGAGTTGGGGTGAGGATAAAACTCTGCCTGACTCCTGCTTCTGCCAGGGCTGGAAAAGGTTGGGGAGATGAAGGCACATTGGGCAACCTGCAGCATTTGCTGTGCTGCTCTTGACAGGGCTCTCAGAAGGCCCTGATCATCCTCTGGCATCCCACAAACTTAGTGTGGAAAAAGGCAAAACTGTTAAATGTTGTTTTTTTCTTTAAGTCTTTATATCAGATTGTGACAAACTGGCTGCCAAAGATGCTGAACACCCCTTTATCTGAGGAAGGTAAATGTTTCATGAGGGAAGGGCATGCAACTGATAGCATCACAAATATCAAACATAAAAGCAAGGATTTAGGAGCTATGCTTGACTGGAATAGGAGTGAAATCAGGAGAACTTGTCATGAGTAAAATGTTTTCTGGGCCATTTCAGTGTTACTGTAAGTGGAGGAACATTACAAGATGCTTGTTTCTGGAAGTGTTTGGGACCCAGCCCTAAGCTGTGCTTGTTAAAAATATTTTAAATAATTCACTAATATTTTAATAAGGTGAAAAAACAACAAAGCTGCTGGTGAGGTCTGCAGCTGGTGGAGAGGACAAAATGCTTCTGTGTTGGGTGTTTAGGAATCTGGAGCACTCTGTTGCACTACTTGGGTGGAAAACTGGCTGGAGAGGAGCAGGGGCTTTGGAAAATCCATCAAATCCTGGCCTAAAACCTCCTGGATGAGCCCTGGGGTTGGGGAGGAGCTGCCAGCAGGTGCTGAGGGACATGTTAAAAATACACACATTTTAAAGCTACTGTTCTTATTTATCCTCTTGGGATAACACCCTGTTCTGCTCTGCGGGCAGGGAGATACCGAGAAGTTGTCTTGGAGCAGGTCCAAAAAACACAAATGGAGGTTTGCTGGGAAAAGTACCACCCAGCCACTGTGCCTGGTGTATTTGGGCTGCTTCAGGTGACTGGACCTGTCTCTTGGATTGCCCCCAGAGTTTTTAGGGTGAGGATCTGCCCATCCTGCCCAAGCATGAGGAGATTTTTGGAGGAGCTGGGAAGAGGCTGACTGGATGATGATGGAGCTACAGGCAGCTCTGCCCCTCTCAGGGACTCTGCCCTGTTGTGCCTCTCTCCAAACCCTCCAGATCAGCCATCGATAAAGAGCAGGCCTGTTGCTTTTATCTTCTTTTCTGCCAGAGTTGGGATTAAATGAGTGAGATGATGTTTTGTGTTTGGATTCAGATGTTTATTAATTCTTATCTATGTTACAGGCCCACAAACAGTGAGTTCTACGGCATTTGTAGCTAACAAACTAGAAATGGAGCTGTGTCTATCTCTTTACAAGGCCTGTTAAGGATAAATTGACCAATTATGAAATGACACCTAAACTATTTTTACTTTTAACCCAATAACCAACCACCTGTGGTCTGCAATGGGGACTTTTCTATCCAATTACAAAATACCACCCAGACCCATGAAGAAGGTGAAAGAGAAGGACTTAACCTCCACCCTAAAACCTCCATCCTGCTTTATATATATTACTATATTCTAAAACCTGAAACTCTATATTTTCTACCCTGTGATATCACACACTTCTATTCAAACTCCACACCCACAATCCCAGTGCTGTCACTCAATTTTGGAAGCCTCCTCCACAGCCTCAGGTCAAATGCCGTGATTTTTTTGGGGTTAGTGCCTGTCAGCACAGAAAACCCAAAATTCTCAGCACGCAGGGTCCCAACACAGGGTACCCTGGAGAGGTGCCTCAGCTGGAGCATTGCCGTGGGAGCAGGGGAGGAGGGAATTGGGCAGCACAACAGGAGCAGCTTTGCCCTGGTGGGGTGATGACACCCCGGGGCACTTGCTTGGGTTAGCTTTTCTGTGTGTGTGCATGGACAGCAAAGAGCTTTGCCAAAGAGGTGATTTCAGGGAGCTAATTGACTTTCCATCATCTCCTCGGGTCCTTTGGCGAGCGAAATGACTAAAATGCTGCCGCAGGCTTCCCAGTAAACAATGAGCAGTTGGTTTCACATGGCTCCCTGTCAAAAATCCCAAACTGGAAAGGCAGGAAAACAAACAGATCAGAAAGAAATGGGTTTTTGGCACCGGTTCCCCCTGTGTTGACTGGGCTGTGAGACAGACCCTGAGAAATGGCTCAGATTTGAGTCAAACAGCTCAGGCAGGGATGGGGAGGGTGGGGAAGCAGATAAAAATGTCTCTGTGCTGAAATGAAGGCACCTGCAGTCGCAGAGGAACAGGGGAAGAGCACGGGTGCCTGTATGCTTTCCACATGGCAGAGACATTTTAAACACGAGAGGCTGGGTAGTGAAGCAGAACGAGTGCCAGGAAAAGATGTGCTCCAGCTAAAAGATGGAATTTGGGAGGTGGAGAACAGCACTTGTGTCATAAATGGAATATAAATGAAAGGTGGAGCAGCAGGCAGGGCAAAGGAGTCTCCTTTGTGCTCAGGTTTCAGTGACAGGCTGGAACTGCTGCCTGTTTGCTCACAACACAGTTGACAAAATTTGCCCAGAGAAATTTGCTGATATTTTTTTCTTGCAGTCTGTGATAGCTGATGGGTAAATGAGATTTTTAGGAGTTTCTTTTTCAGATAAATTTAATGCTTCTTGATAATTCCATTCAGGATGCAACTTCCGTGTGATTCAGCTGGCCAAAAGTACAGTCCCCAAAAGAGAAAGATCCATGTTTTTGTCTGTCTCCCACAGCACTCTGGTATTTTTCTTTTGCAACCTCATCTCATAAATTTATTACTGAAAATTTTTTTTTTTTTCTTTTTATTTTCCAGGGAGGATTATCTGGTTTTGGAAAAGTTCTTACTCCAGGAAAGTTTAGTCTCACTTTGCATAAACATCCTGATTTTTTTTCTCCTCTGGCCTTGTTGGGGTTGATATTATTGCGAGAGAGTAAATATTATTAAAGATGTTTCAAGTTCCATGGGCTCTCCTCTTGTTAAACAGAAGTGTGTAGTTTGGCACAGGCAGGGTCGTCGGGAACAAACCTTAGTGTGAGCATATGGCATTTACTGAAAAAGTGCTTTTTTCATCCTAAGGTAGAATTCTGAGTCTTTACCAGCTGTGCAAGGCACACAGCACCTCTTGCCCAATTTCTCTTCCCTGTGGCAATTGCAACTTCCTCTCTCCAGGGCAGCAGGACTTGTTCATGATGGAAATCCATGGATATCTGGGTCTCTCGAGCTCTCACCACCTGATGGGACCAGCAGACAATTTGGCAGCTGGGTTAGAGGTTTTGTTGAATACACTGGGCTTCTTTGTTTTTCAAATGGGCTTTCAGCTGGCCCTGGGCTTCATCTCTTGTCTCTGTAGCTCTGTTTAAAATCCCCACATGCTTATCTGGTAGAAAAAAAAGCACAGATCAGCTTGAAAGCCATGAACGTGGTCCTCAAAAGAGGCACAAGGAGCTGAAGTTTCTGATCGGGACTGCTCAGGTTTACAGGCACTGATGGCCCCAGAGGGGGTGAGGAGCTGGAGCCGACCTCTAATTCCTCCTGGGAAGTGGAGGGTGGGTGGTGCCATCCTGCTGCAGCTTCCCTGGGAGAGCAGGTGGTCCCTGAGTGGTGTTCCCTGATGTGCTGTGGGTCCTAAGCACAGGACAGAGGGCTCTGGGTGCTCTCCTGCCCCAGGAGGGTAGGGTGAGATGCTGTGGTACCTGCAACACCATGGGCACTGCAGAAGGTGGAGGCATCACCCCCACAAAAGCTGTTGGTCCACTCATTGGCAAAAAGCAGTGAAAAGTCAGCTTGAAGCAGGCATGCTTCAATTTTAAATGCTAAAATTCTTGGGGAAGAGCAGACCTTGCATGTGGGGGTCCCTTCCCAGTCTCAAGAAGGCAGCTGCTTCCTCCAGCCCACCTTACTGGTGTTTGTCTCACCTGCTCTCAAATCTCAGCAGCTTCCCTGTTGTCTCTCCCACAGCTTAAATAATCCTTGCCACTGAGGTGTTTTTTTTTCTAGTCTAATCTACAATTTACAGCCTTGTCCTTTTCCCTGTGGGGATGCAGAACAATTTATTCCCACACCCTTTGCAGCAACCTTCTACATAATTGAAGACTGCTACCAAGTCTCTTCTGATTTCCAAGCTAGACAAGTCCAGTTCTTCCAGGCAAATTTTCTCCCCCAACAAGCTGTGTTTTGCTGGCCTCTGACAGCCCTCTAAACTGCCCCCTGTTTGTGGCTGTACATGTGGGGAGGAGGAAAACCAGTGAGGATTTTGTGCTGTGCTCTGGGTTAAAAACTTGGAGGTCCTTGAAGTTCCTCTCCACAGTGCTGCTGTATGGGGACAGGGGGTCAGCACAGACCCTGGATCAGGTCCAAGTGGTTTGGAAAACTGGCTCAGTGGTCTGCAGGTGCTTCCACAAACCTCGGGCTTGTGCAAAGTTGGGTGCCCCTGGATCGTTTCCATTTCAAGTGCTCATTTCTGCCTAGCTGGGCTTTGCAGCCAGGCATTTTTTTGGCTCTTTTCCTTGGACTCTGACCCTGCAGGGCTGGGGGAAGCTCCTGCAGCTCCCTGGGAATGCCAGCCTGCTGCTGCTCCCCAGAGATGACAGCAGCTCAGTGCTGGGATATTGGCGCTGCTCCTGATGCTGTCGCTCCGTATTTCATTCCTGTCTAGCTCTGGGTGGTGGGAGGAGATGCTCAGCTTTGTCTCAGTGCTGATCAGAAGTATCTCTTCTTTTGGGATGAGGAAGCTGATCTGCATTTGTGCCCAATCATCCATGGAGCTGGCAAAATTATTCACGTAAGGAGTTCTCGGAGAGGACCTTGCTTCTCCTCCCCCTCCTGCTGCACTGGAGCTGGGAGCAGCCCTGCTGGGAAGGCAGAGTGGAGCTCTGGGGAAGTGGGACAGGGAGCTGGGCAGTGGATGGTGAACTCCCGGTGTTCAATTACCCCCGGCTCCCACGGTGAGCAGGTAACCATGGAGACATCTAAATCAAGGCCTCCCTGGTCCCCAAGGAACAGCACGTGTGGATTTAAATAAGCACACCCCGAGCTTGTCACTGGGGAAGAGGTCTTGGAACCTTCCTGCTGGCTCCCACTTGGATAAGTCCCAGGTGCAGAGAGGCCATGGGGAGCAGGATTTGGGAGCACCGTGCATACAGGGCTGTGTGTGAGATGGCAGCAAAGCCCCTGCTCTGGGGAGCTGGAGGGATGCCCTCTGACAGGGAATGCTCTCATCCCTCTCAGCGCCAGCTTGTGGGAACACAGGAGAATGAATGGGAGAGTTGCTGACAGGAGTGGACCCTGTGGCAGCATCTGCACCCTTCTGTACGTGCCAGAATGGCCTTGCTCGGGCTGGATTTTGATGTGCAGGGTCCTGGGAGTTGTTTGAGGGATTTCTGTCCATCCCAACGAGACTGGGAATGTGTAGGTTTTCCTCTTCACCTCCTCCCCGACGTGCTGGCAGGATTGTGCTGGGGCAGGAGCATGAGTGAATGAACGAAGGAAGTGCTGGATGAGATGTTCAAACAAGCACTCATCTCCAGGATTGTCTTCATTCAGATTTTGCAATGGAGATTTTAAAGGGACAGCAGCCAGGCTAGGTGGCACGGTGTCCCTGTCAGGGGGGGCTGGGTGAGCAGCTCTGCTCTTTTCCCAGCCCCAGAGATGCCAGGGAGGCACTGCAGAGCCACACGGGGTACTGGCAAAGCACAGGGGACAGAAGTGGTGCCCAGGCTGAGAGGGATGGGCACCCGTGGTGCCAACCTGTCTGTGCAGGTGAGGCCTGTGCCAGGGCAGGGCAAGGGGCAGCCCTAGAAGCTTTAAACTCCAGGATGCTGCTAGATGTTGCCAAGCCACACAGGTTTCCTGGGATACTTTGCAGCATGGAGAAAGGAAAAAAAGCCCAAGCAAAGGGACATCGTGGTGTGGGGCCACCCCAAGGAGCCTGCAGGGTGTGGTCTCCCAGAGGAGCGAGCGGTGCTGAGATTTTGGGGGCTTCTGTGCTGAGCTGAGCTGTGCCAGGGTTCCTTCAGGGGCAATATCAGGAATCTGTGTGGTGCTTCGGAGCAGCAGCAGCAGTGACAGTGCTGTGGGGCTCTGGAGGGACAGGCAAAGCGGCTGTCACCACCCCTCCAGCCTGCACCTCCGGCTGCCCGCGGGTGCTGCCTGCCAAAGCCAAGCAGCAGTGGAGATACACCTCTGCAAACAGGGTTCAAGGGGGAATCTGGAATGCACAGCCCCTTCCCACACGTGCCGTGGGAGCAATTCCTGGCTGCTCAGGAGCGGGGTGGGGAGGATATGCATCCGTGTGGCCCTTGTCCCCACAACTGCCCTCGCTTTGGCTGCTTGTCACGGTCGCCATGCCCTGGTGTGCGCAGAGAGGAGGAGGAAGAGGGATCGGGGAGATGGGGGGCACTGGCACGGGCTGGTGGGGCAATGGGGGCGGTCCTTGCCGGGGTTTGTGGGTGCTGCTGCTGAGCCATGACCCCGGTAGGGGTGGCCTGAGAGGGCAGAGAGGAGGCTGTGTGCCCCCTCCTTGCCCCGGGGCTGTGCCAGGGGCTGTGTGCCCGGACACTTGCCGCCGTGTTTTGTCTCTGCGCTCCTTCGCTCCTTTGTTATCCCCCGTCTGCCCCCTCTGGTTTGTATGCGAGTTCCCTTCCTGCGATTGTCAGAAATTTCTTTTTCACTGTGTGGGCAGGAGACAGATTTTAACTGTCTCTATTTTCTTCCCTTTTTTTTTTTTTTAATTTCGTTTTATCCCCCTCCCCCTTTCCTTCCTTCCTTCCCCGCTCCTCTCGTCTCTCCCTCCCCCCCTTCTTCTCCCCTCCCTCCTTTTTTTCCCCTCCCTTCCTCACGGCTCTTTGCCTCCCTTTCCCATTACAAATCATGTCTCTGGAATAACCCCCGGCCGGATCCATGCCTCTGTCCCCAGGTAAGCCATGCCCAGCGGGATGGTGGCCCTGGGCCATCTCCCGCTTCCCTCTCCCAAAGTCCGCGGGGACATCGCGACGTCCCCCCCGACCCCCCGCTCGCTGCTACCTGTGGGGGACGATCGGGAGACGCCAGTTGGGGCTGTCTCCATCCTCCTCCTCCTCCTCTCTCTGAGCGATTCCCGGTGGATCCCTCCTCCCCTCCCGTCTGTCTGTGCCGCTCTCCGGGATGCGCGGGACTCCGGGGACGCAGCGCGGGGGAAGGAGCCGGCGGCCACCGGCCACAGGTGGGTTGTGACCGGGAGCTCGGGGGCCACCAGCATCACTTCGGGACGGCACCCCAAGTTGGAAGCCCGGCTCCCTCTTTTTTCTCCGTTCCCGAGGTTCCTGGGGAGCGGGGACTGGCTCTCGCAAAGTTTGTACGGAGAGAGCCTCGGGTCTCTGCTTAGGGTGGTTTGTGGGGCTGGGGGTCTCGGGGGAAGGATGCTGTGTAAGTGGGGCCGCTCTGGGGGCTTCCCACCCGCTTGCCCCGCTGGGTGAGCGGGTGAAGCCGGATTGAGGTGCCACCTGCCTCTCTTCTCCTGCCTTGGGTGCCCTGGGGAGCCCTGGCTAGGATGCGGGGCAGCGCTGGGCTCCTTCGGCTCCAGCCCCTCTCCCCTGCCAGCCCAAGACTTCCCAAACGTGCGGGGTCTCTCTTCTCCTTTCCTCTTTCTCCTCTCCTCTTCCACCCAGGGCTCAGTTTCGTGTTGTCTCCCTGCACCCAGTCTCCACGTTCTGAGGGTCCAGGTGCTGCTCCCGAGTACCTGGGTGCTGCTGGTGACAGTGATGCATGAGTGGGGTCCTAAATCAGGGTTTGTTTGCCTCGTCGCTCCAGCTCTCCCAGCTGCTCTTGCGCTGCAGAGCGAGTGTTTCGGTGCCCGTGGCTCTCGGCGCGGCTGGAGAGGGGCCAGGGATAACACTTCCCCCTTCCCCTAGGGTCCTGGACTGACAGGTGCTACCTGCGCCCCGCACCACGCTGTGCTGCCGCATCTCCCCGAAGCTCCGGGGTGTCTCACCTTGCTCTCCTGCTGCAGGTGGGGCTGTCCGTGCTCCGCGTGCCGCGGGATGCCGTGACATTACCGGCTGGTCCCGATCCACGGCCGGGCTGCTTTGGCAGAGGAGGCCGAGCGTCGCGGAAGGCGCTGCCAGCGGGATGAGCCAGGTGCTCGCAGCCTCGGCTGCTGCTGCCGGCAGCTCCGGCAAGGCTGGGGCACAGCCACCAGCCGCTGAGGGACCGGAGAGACCGAGTGCCATCCACATGGGAGCACATCGGAGGGCGACCTTCAGCCCCTTCTCTCCCCAAAACACTGCAGGTCTCTGTGCAGTGAGCTGAGCTCCCCTGGATGGGGAACCGGGAGGTGGAGGAGGAGGTGGTGGCATCGGGCCCTGGCACTGAGCTCCCTCCCCTCTGGTCTCTGCTGCTGCCTGGCAGAGTTTCTTTGCTCCTCAGCGGTCCTGGAATACCTGGAAAGTTTGTTCGCTGTAGTTTAGGAAGCATTTGCACCCCTTGAGTACCTGGGGGGGGGGTCGTCCAATTCCTCTGCTGCCATGCAGGGCAGTACAAACCTTTTGCCAGTGAGAGGCTGAATGAGAGCACGGCCTGGCTCCGTTGTGCACCTTGGCTCCTCTTTCGGGCAGGTGTCAGGCTGATGCTGAGGCAGAGCCTCCCTCTGGCTCACCCACACTGCTGAGGGCACTAATGGGGTTCTGGGCACATGTGAGAGATCTCTGTCAGCTGTGCGTCTGCCCCCGTGCAAGCAGCCCTGTCCCCTCGGCCGTGCCAGGCTGCAGCCCCCTGTGCCCCATCCCCGGTGTGGCTGAGTCAATGCACCCACCCACTGCATCCAGCGTGACTCACAAGCTTTGCATGCACTGGTGTGAATCACTCACAGCCACACCGGTGACTTTAGTGACAGCGGAAAGGAGGAATCAGTCCCCCCAGCACTCCCCCAGCACCTCTGCTGCTGCCAGATGGGCTCCTTGCTCCCGGTGACCCAAGAAAACTTCTGCCAGTGGCACTCCGGCGATGGCAGCCGGAGTTTGTACTCATTTCTGCTCATTCCCGTGGTTGAGTGGATCCGTGGGTGCCACTGAGGATGCTCGTGGCTGGAATTTATGGGTGGACACTGGCCTGATGTAGGCAGGGGATGGCTCTGCTGCCTTGGTGCCGAGGGGGCTCTGCCTGCTAGGCTGGGGGGAGCCTGGCAGTGTTCCGAGCCCCTTCCCTCAGGGCAGGGGTGCTCCCAAGACCATTCCCTTTTCCACCTCTGCCTCTCTGAGCACCACTTGCGGTGGTGTGGAGCCTGCTCTCCACCCAGCCCCTGGGGTGCAGCAGGGCTGCCTGAGCCCCAGCGGGAGCAGCTGCTGATGAGCAAGAGCTGTCAGGAAAAGCGCCAGATGCCCCCCGTGGCTTTGGCTGCTCCTCTCCCCGCTGCTGCTGGTTGGCAGATGGTGGTGGCCAGCAGCTCGGCTGGTGGCTGGGATGCTCTTTGCTCCCTTGCCAGAGCCTGGGGCTGTGTCTCCGCTGCCTCCCCCGGCGCCGGAGGTGTTCTGTTTGAACACAGGAGAGGTTCGTTAATGAACCTCCCCGGGGACCGCTGTCTGTCACCTTCCTGCCTCTGCTGGAGACACTCCAAAGGAGGAGCCTGGGGACACTGCCTTCTCCTGCCTCCCCGGGAAGGGATTCCATCCATCCTGCATCCCTCCCCAGCCAGGTACGGGCTTGCTGGGGGTTAGGCGAGCATCCCTGTGTCCCCACTCGAGCAGCGTGTTTAGGAGAGGACTATGAATAAATCCACACAGCTCCAGGGAAGGCACAGCCAAGGAGCAGAGGGGACCAGACAGGCTTCCCGGGTGCCTTCCAGGTCCCAATTCATTCGTCTCCCCTGCCTTTTCCATGCTGCTTTGCTTCATCCTTGCCTGTTGCTCCTGCCAAAGCTCTTTCTGCCCTCCCCTCCCGGTGCCGGCTTCCCACCATGCATGTCCCCTCCTTCCTTCCTGCTCCCTGCGGCTGAAATGAAGTGCTGGAGTATTTCAGGGATGTCAAAACATGCCATTAGTCACGGGCCTGAGGCCCCGTGCCTGGGGAGAGGCTGCTGAGCTCTCTGTCAGGCTGAGAAATGATCAGGGCAGGCGGGAGCCCAGGGGCTTGGGAGGGGTGAAGGCTTTGGGCTTTCTCCCTTTCTGATACCCCTGGCATCATCCTGACTTTGCTCTTAGCAGCAGATTGCTCCCTGGCATCAGTTGTTCCACAATTCCCCCGTGATGATGGAATGTGGCACCTGCAAAATGAGAGGGGAAGGATTCTCCCCCCAAAAATCCCATGTCCAGGTCACCCTCCAATCGTGCCCAGGTGTGTTATTGAGTGGTTCAGAAGGGTTGTTCTCCTTCTCTTTGGCAGATATATGCTGGGATCCGTGCTCCCTGCTTCACAGGCTGTCATGGATTTAAATTCAATATTGGGTTTTCCAGGCAGTTATTTAAACAAAGCAGCACGGGCACCCAAACACCTGCAGTTTGCCTTCCACAGGCATCTGTGCTTCCCGGTCTGGCTCAGGGTTATTGCTCTGTTCCTTTAGTGCCCAAACACTCAATTTCCTCTCATTTAACGAGCAGGGAATGGGGGATCCCGTTAAAAACACCCCAAGCTCCTGGTGTGCAGCCCCTGCCCCGCAGCATTGGCAAGATGCTGGGGATGTCTGAGCCTGATCTCTGAGGGAAAGGCAGCTGAAAGCTCAAAGTTGTCGGGGGAAGGGGCTTAGCTTCATCTGCTCCCGTGGTTCTCCAAGGACTGCTGCCTATAATAAGCACAAACCAGATGGAAAGGTGCTTCAAAGTACAGAGGTGTGGGCAGCGCTGAGCCTTGCCTCTGACGGCACATCCCTGGAGGAAGCTCATTAAGCTGTGGCTAATATTTTTGTGGAGTTTTCTGGTGCAGCCAAGAGCATTTGCATTCCCCTTGCCTTGTTTGTCTAAGCTGAGGCTTCCCAAGCAGGGCTGGGAAATCATGCCTGGCTTAAAATTAATTAAAGCAGGTCCTTCAAGGAAAAGGGCACCACCTGTGCACATTCCCATGCCCTGGATGAGCCCCATGGTGGGTCAGGGTGGTACTTCCATGTTGGTTTTGAGATGAGTTTTAATTGAAACCTTATGTGCTGACTGCACCTGAGAAAATCAGACTGTAACTAATGGGAGTCACTCAAGATGGTGGCTAGTTACTGTGATTAACTGAGCAACCCTTTGGGCTACTCTTCCTCCTGCTCTGCCTCTCATCCTGGCCCCTGGGGAGCAGCTGCAGCAGCCAAGGAAGGATCACATCCTGCTTATCTGGGGGATTGGGAGGTGGGACACAGTCCCCCAGCAAAGGGATTGTCTGTCTGGCCATCTCTGAGCCTCTGCTTTCCCTAAAAATAGGAGTTTTTCCTCTCTGGAAGCAGCTGGTGAGTGGAGTATTGTTGCTGTGGGCACAGCTGGAGCTGGGACCCTTCTTTTGGTGTGATACAGGGTGAGAAACTCCATCTTCAAACCTTACAAGTGTGAGTTGAGACATATGGGATGTGCTGGGAAACAGGGGCTAGCCCCCAGGTTCTCCCCACCCCGCTATCCTTTGCGGGATTTTTCCCTGTGATGGGGTCCCTCCTTCAGTTCTGCCCCACCCGAGGATGGCTGTGGATGTTTGGTTGGGGCTTACTAACCAGCCTTAAAAAAAGCCCTGTTTACAAAAGCTGCCCCCGGTGCCGAGCCAGCCTGGTTCCGTGGGCTGCGCTCGCCGGCTCCGCGTGAAATGTGTCACTTGCACCCAGCCTTATTTTTAGAGCTGAGGTTTGCAGAATGCAAAGGCTGGGCAGGTTTCTCCAGGGTGCCAGATTCCCACGAGGAGGAGAAGGAGGAAGAGGGGACTGGGCTGATCTCTTGCTCTGTGCCACTGCATGGTGGCTGCTGCCTCACTGGTGTGCTCTGCTGAGATGGTGCTCACGAGGCTTTTCCACATCCACGTGGGGGTTTATGGATCCTTTGTGTGCTTCTCTACTTCTCCTTTCTTTTGGTCCTCCTTGCTCTGTGTTCAGTGGTGTTTCTGCCTCCCTGTTCCATCTTTGGAGGCTGGTACTGCCCTGGGGGCTTCTCTAGGTTACTGGTCTCTCTGCCAGGGCAACCCTGCCTGCCCTTCCAGCCATTTTCCTTGCCTGGGAGCAGCTGGACTGTGTCCAAGGTCAGTTGGGATGGACAGGCAGCAGGAATGGGCTGGATGTCAGCAGGTCTGGAGCTGGATGGGCCCAGGAACCCTGTGGGAAGCTGGTCCTGGCAGGAGAGCTTTGCTTTATCCATGTTCACTTTCACACCTGTCTGTGGAGCTCCTCCCTCTCCTTCCAGGCTGCTTCTGATCCAGACTGGAAAGCCACCAGCACCCAGTACATCAGTCTGCTGTCCTGTAAACCCTTTCCTGCCCCCTCTCTCTGGGTCCTGAGCTCTGGGAGAGGCTGCTTCCCCTTCCAGCCTGACTTCTCTCCTCTGTAGATTCAAGGGCATCAGAAGAGCTGCAGTGTCTTGGAGTGCTTTGCAGTGTCACAAGGGGTGAGGAATGCCCTTAAATGTCTTTTTGTGGATTGGGGTGATGCTGACCAAGGAGGGGAGGAAATCAGCTCCTCCAGGGAATCCATGGACATCCTGTGTGTTGGACCATGCTGTGGTCTGGTGGCCACAGACAGGGATGTCCCCCCAGCCTTGGAAACAGTAGTTAGGCTGAAATTGAAATGCTTCTGTGCACCAGACAAAATCATGAGGACCAGAAAAAGGGGTGAGAAGAGGGTAGAAGCTTTTAAAGCATCCAAATTTGATGGTGTGTGCAGTAGTAAGGACAATAGGAAGCTGAAGGTTTGGAGGCTTCAGGTTTTAAAACCATCTTTTAAATCTGGTGCTGTTTTTCATGTAGTGCATGTGATATAAAAAGCAAAACTGAAATGAAGTGTGTCTGCTGTGTTGGAGCAGTTTCCACCAGATAAAATGACTTATTTTCTTCCTTCTCCCCCCTTCTTGGGACTTTTTTCCCCCAGCAGATCTCTTCTGCCCTGTGCCCAGCTACCACCCCACACCTTGGACAGGCAGTACCTGTGCCTGTCATTAAAGATCTTGCAGGGAGAATTTCTGACTCTGTTGCAGGATTTTACCCTTATCCCACTGAGTCATGGTCCAGGCTCTTGAGCTGAACTTTTGGAGGGCTGTTTCCCTTCTCCCAGCGTGGCCAGGGATGCTGTGGTCTGCCCTGCCTGTTTCCAGCCACCTGCAAAAACTCCACATCTCCCTCGACTCACCTGTGACTGTCGTGACTTTGTTTTAGTCACTTTGTCTGTGTTGCTCATGCAGGGAGCAAGGAGTGTTGCTCAGAGGGTTCATTAGCCTCAAAGCTGTCACCTGTTTCCTACTTGTTATTCCAGGTATTTAATTTGCTGCTTGAGCTGGAGCTTTGTTGTTTTCCCTATGATTCCCTCTGAAGGGAGGTGGTTTTTCAGCTCCTGCCTTGGAGAGGGGGTGATGGAGAGGGCTTGGGTGTACCTGGGGCTGAGCCTCAGAGCTGGGCTCTGACCTGTCTCTGTCCCTTGTTGGCATTTTTTGGGTGACTGGAGCTCGCCCAGAGCAAAAGCTGTAACTTGAATTAATGTTTTAATTATGCTGCTCTCTAACCCAAGGGCTGTTCTCTTTGTTTTGAATTTGTTAAGCTCTTGCATGCGATCTTATGCTTTCCCTGCTCCCCTCATCTTGGGATGAGCTGGGGTGAGGTGATGAAAAGAAAAGCTGAAGCTGCTCTGATGGCTCAAATATGTATTTTACTAATAAAGGCTTATGCTGTGAATGAAGTGCCCAGCAGCAGGAGCAGAGTCAAAGCGAGGATTTAAATACTTGAAAGAAATCAGGTTGGGTAGATCGGAGAGGGTGCACTGCAGGGTTTT
Source organism: Aegithalos caudatus (assembly GCA_013389925.1). NCBI lineage: Eukaryota > Metazoa > Chordata > Aves > Passeriformes > Aegithalidae > Aegithalos > Aegithalos caudatus. The sequence goes on along the minus strand of WEIU01005908.1, from coordinate 3,048 downwards.
CACCTCCCTCTGTTATTCATCAGTTCCCTTAATAATTCAGGTGGGATTTTTTTCCTGTATTAAACAGACCAGACTTTGCAAATAAGTGGAATGTGGTTCCTGGAGCTACAGAGTAAGTGATGAGCCTTGACAGTTCTCCTTTCCGGGTGATATTGGATTCTTGCTGTTAGAAAACACCAGTACCCCACACCAGGGATTGATCACCCTGCCTTACAGCACATTATTATTATTGCTATACAGAATTGCATTGGGAAATGTCTCCATCTGCCCAGGTGATGCTGCTTTGCTGTGACAGGCCAACCCACACTGGCATGTTGGGGTGGGAATAACCTCCCCATCCCCTGCCTCGACTTCAGGGGCCTCTCTGAGGCTGGGCTGGGGGGATGTGGCTGCCTATATGATTCTGGTGCCTTGGTGCACGTCCTGCACCCATCAAATCACCCGGGCTGCCGGTGGCTGTGGCCATGCATCACTATGAGAAGACAAATCACCTTCCTCGGGCCATGCACGGTTCCCAGCACATTATATAAAATCTGTCTCAAAGTGCTTAATGTGTTTCCAAAGAGCCTGAGGGTGTGGGTGACTTGGAAAGGTCTCCTTGTGTGTTGGTTGCATTAAATGTCTTTCTTTGGGTTTTTAATCCCTTTTCTCCCGTTTTGGGGCGGATCTGTAGTTTTGGGGCGGATCTGTAGTTTTGTGGATTCAAAAGTTGAATGCCGTGGGCTCTGGGCTGCTCCTGCTGTTTCCTTCAGCCAAGGAATGTGAAGTTGCATTGGGATATAGGAACGTGTGAGGCTTTTGGTTTGTCATCTGAAAAAAAAATAAAATATATATGTACCTGAAAAACACTAGCCCTTGTATTAAATCTTAGCTCCTTGTATTAACTTTTCCAGGTATGTTTGTTTTCTGAAACTGGGGACAAGGAGGGAGGGCTGGCAGGGACTTCTGGTCCAGCCCTATTTTGGTTGTGGAACGTTTTACTCTGGAGATGAGAATTGCTTCTATTTCATCTTCTGAATGCCAAATATCTGCATTTCTCATCTTTTCTCCAAATTTACATTTTCCACATCATGCTTCTTTTCTGGACTCTTCAGCAAATCAACAGCTTGCTTGCTGTGTGTTTTCCTGAAACCTCAGTGGCTGGGACAGCTTTGGGAATTGTCAAGCACTTCTGCTCCTCTAGTTCTGAGCCAGGATTACATCTCCATGGCACAGGGCCTTGGGCTGGGCCAGCCTTTCCCCTGGAGTGAGCTGAATTTTCCCTGATTTCCTGCCTGCAGACCTCAGGGTTTTCATAAATAACCACAGCATTGCTTGATTTGCAGGGTCCCTGGGGCACACTGTGGTGGATTGGGATGGCACCGTGTTTTCAGCTCCCTACTGGGACCTGGGGGCTGAGCTTGGGTTGTGCTGGGAGTGAAGGGCTCACTGCCCTAGGCTTTCCTTGATGGAAAACTTATGGCTGGGTCACAGCTGACCCCGGGGGTGCTGAGGAGCTCTGTAGGTTTGGATGGGGGGTCACGCCTCTTGTTCCCTGCTATGCACCATGAGAGTGCATAGCACAGGAGGTGTTCAAGCTCTCTGCATCAGCCTGATGGGATTCAGTGGTCCCTGGATCCTGCTGTGGGAAGCCCAGCAGCAAGGGTGAAATCAGGCCAGCTCTGTGTGGTTTTGGGTGAACTCTCATCCCTGCCACTCTTCGTAAAGTCCCATTAGGTGACAGCCTGGTGGCTGCACTCCCAAGGCAGTGTGGGGCCAGCCTGTGTTTCCATGCCCTGCTTTGGACCTGGAGGTGAAAGTGCAGGTTTTACTTCTCAAATAATGAACTGCTGCAGCGGATGCTGAATTCGATGGCAGCAGTCACAGACCATGGTTACTGTTGTCCTTTTGTCCACAATATCTTGTTATGGAAGTGGGTTTCCCCCTCCTCTTCCTTTTGACTTAATTTGCCATTTGCAGCATGGGGGAATTTCTGGGAGGCTGCTTCTATTACAGTGTGGTGGTGGTTGGTTTTTTTTGTTTTTTTTTTTTTTTCTTTTTTTTTTTTTCCCTATTATTATTTTTTTGCTCCTGGCATATGGAAGTAGCAAGCTTTGGAAAAAAGCAACTGTTAGCCATTTCAAGCAGGTTCTGCGTACATGGGGCTCCACGTCTTGCAGCAGGCTGAGATTTTTAGAAACACTCATCACTGGCCTCGTGTTACTGCTCCTATGGGATGTGGAAAGCACCCAAACCTCTTTCAGAGATGCACTGCTTGCTGTGTAGCATCCTCAGCCAAGGCTTATTTGGGGGCTTAGGCTGTGTGGTGGGGTCTGTGCTGCTGTGCTTTGGTTTCCAGGTGGGGTGGGAAAGCCTGGAGGAGAAATGATCTTGACCCAAAGGTGTTGGCTCAGCTCCTGGCAGTTTGCTGGGGCAGTGTGGGACAGCCTTGGCTTTTGGGAGTGGATCTTGGATCCCCACCAGGCTATGTATGGGTGATTGTGCACTTTGGCTGGAGATCTGAGGTGGCTGGAAAGAGCCTTAAAGCACTGTGGATTGTTCTTGGTCCCAAAAATCTTCTCCAGAAGGGTACCTTGGGTGCCAAGGCTTTGTTGAGTCTTGTGCCTCCCGGCACTGCAGAGATGCTGACAGCTTGGGAAGCTCTTTGCAGGTGGCTTGACACCTTCCTTGGGCACTCACTGGTGCTAAAAAAGCTTCACCACTGAGCTTGTGGAGCCAGGTTTTCTCTGCAAAATAAACCTGGGCATGGTAGAAGCGAGCCAAACTGCAGCCTGTGTGTGCAAGGCTGGGGATCCATCCCCAAGGGGCTGTGGGCAAAACGTGGGGGATCTGCTCAGCTCTGTAGTGGGCTGGCTCATGTGCAGGAGGAGTTTTAGCTTGAAGGTGTCAGTGCTCTGGCTCAAGGGTGTTTTTGGAGGAGATGTGGCAGATTTATGTCTTAGTGTCCAGCTGGTGCTGATGCCTTGGGAAGGCTGACCTGAAAAAGAGACTAGAAAATAAAGCAGGTATTTATCAAAAGGCCTTCAAGGATCCACCTTGGGCAGGACA
>WEIU01005907.1:49066-59151 GCA_013389925.1 Aegithalos caudatus | reverse complement strand
ACAGAATGATAGATATGAAAAAAAAAAAAAAAAAAAAAAAAAAAAAAAAAAAAAAAAAAAAAAAAGAATTTCTACTCTGACCAATACACTCAGATCTCATCTAAAGACCCTAAGTTTAAGAAACCTATATGATAGGGAGGAAGGATAGGGATTCTGTTTGTTTGTGGTTGTCGTTTGGTTGGTTTGTTTGTTTTTTTTAAGAACACACCAATTATGATTTTTTTAACAACTTCCATTCTTTGTCTTGCTGCAAATTTTGTGGCAATATCTTGACCTAAAGGTCTGATTGTTATAAACTCACAATTCAGAATACCATACCACATCATGTGCATGACATCAGTATATGAGACTGAGATAAGAATTGCTAGCAAAAGACACAAAATCCTATTCAGCATGAATAAATTGTCTGTAAAGAAAGACTAGAAAACACAGCACCAGCAGTACCTCAATAATACCTGACTGTTCTTGTAAGGTCCGCTCAATAATCCTGCTGCAGAGTGTATTACTCAAACAAGAAAATGAATAGCATCAAAATAGTCTTAAACCCAACCAAGGTTTTTCCCATTCTGAGCAATATATTTGAACCGACAAACTATAAGTCAAAATAAATTATATATACTTCTACTTTCCAGTATTACACAAAATGTTTAAAGGTTCTCAAATTCATTTCCAGCAGCTAAATTATATTAATCCCAAATTACTTTTCCTGTTACAGTATTGTTGTTCTAAGTGCAGACAGATTTTTTTATATATTTTTTGTCCTTCCAAGTTCTAGGACTGCATGAACGTGCTATTGCAAGTGGGCATGGTAGCCGTCTAAATGCTGAAGTTCTGTTCTCTCTGCTGGAAGCAATTTAATTTGTAAATGGAGAAGTTTATTTTACATTTCCTATTGCTGAACTAAGAGTAAATTTCAATACTTGGCTTTCCTCAAAAGAAAACATGAGGAAGTTTTCTGTGAAGTAGTAAAGATCCTATGGGGAGAGTCCAATCATACATCAGCCACATGGTTTGGAAACTTGAGATTTTTTTTGCAGATATTTTTAATAAATGCTGAATTGCACCTTTAAAATTAATTATGTCTCAATATTTTTGACAATTCTCTCATTTGTAAGAGCATTTGCTCATGGAAAAGCAGGTCTTCTAGCCATTAAGATTGTGCTCAATTGTCCTGAAAGTGGTAAAATACAAGTGTTTGGGGTGGTACCTTCCCTGATGTATTTATTTTCAGAAGTGTGCAAAATTCTTACAGTGATGAGTACTTCTATAAAGAGTATAGCTACAGAAAATGTGCTACAAGGAACAGTTACAGAGAAATTGCATGAGGGGGAGATAGTGATTTCCAGTCTCCTTTCCTTCTTTCTGACTATTTAGTATCTGTTACCCCAGATACTTCACCCAAGAACATTAGCTAGAGCTTTTGGTTACAGAAACATCACATGACACAGTCTTGAAAGAGAATTGCAACAGTCATTACTTAGCTTGGCAAAACCTTAAAACCTTTACTCCTTAAGGCACTTTAATTTAAATTTGGAATAGGTCAAGGAGAAATTCTATGTTTCAGATAATTCAGTGCAGAGAGGCTCCCTAACACTCAACCACTGCATGTTTCTCCCACCTGTTCTACCACTCTTCCTTGCAGAGCTATATATGTATCTAACACAGACAGACCAAAGCTGACTTCACATGTATTTCCCAGAGGCAGAGTGTAACAGAACACACTACAGTCTATCAAGCTGTGTAAACTTCCTCTAATTGAGGTCCTGAGTGACACCTAGCCCTGTAACCCCAAGAACACTGATTGCTGAACTCTGCCTGATGATTAAGCTACCCGACATGATAACATGGCCCAGTTGTGCTTCATTTAGACATCACTATTGAAAACAAAGGGTGCTCTTTTCTGCTGATAAACCTAACTGGAGTTTCTTGCTCAGATGTCTCTATAGCATATTTCATTAGCTGTTTTGTTTCTGAAATAAGAATCCCAGGCTGGCCTATTACAAATCCCTTGTATAAATTTGGTTAACACCAAAATGCAAACAAATCTTCAGCTTTGATAAACTCAGACTGAAATATATTTACTCTGAAGAAAACTGAGTGAAGCTCTAACCTCCACTTTGTGTTTCAGAATGGAAGTGGAACAGTGGCTGCCTGGCTGTCCCATCCATTCCCACCCAGTCCCATCCTGTCCCATCCTTACCCCCTCTGCCTTCCTCCTGTTCCATGTGATGCATTGAGAGCACTTCAGTGCAGCCTGGCAGCTCTGTCACCTGTGCTCTTTGGGCATACAACCCTTCTCTTTCACAGCATTATGGTGTCATGGTTCCATTTTCTAGATAGCATCTAGCCTGAGCCCGGCTCAAGAACATCATGGATATAATACCACTCCAATAGGGAACTGGAAAGGGCATTCCTCAGTGAAATTGATTCACTGTCCTTAAGCACAAAAGCAATGTGAAATGTGTTACGTGTTTGGCAATGTTGCAAACTACTTTTTTCAATGTGATTTTTCAGTTAATTCTCTCTTTTCAAATCCAGGGCTTGCTCTTTATTTTCTTCCTGAAATCCATTCACATTTTCAAATCCTAGCAATCACAGGATCAAAAAAGGCATTAATTTCTTTTTCCTTCTCCCTCTAAGGATTTGTAGTAGGTAAACAGTGTCTAAAGTAAGCAAATACTCTTTCAGAATTTGGTTTATTTGTAATAAAAGATTACGAATTAGACCAGAACACTCTTGGAAACAATAAAACTTCTTTTACAGTGGCTCCATATGTCCTAATCATTGTCATCAGTTACTTTATTAATTAAATAATAAACCCTTTTTATAGTATCACATTAGAAAGCGTGGCAGGGAAATTAATTTTCTAAGATTAGAAAGTTTTTATTAAGAAAACGGAATATTTGAGCAGAATGTTCTTCTGAATGACTGAATTTTACCTTCATAGTAAAACAAGCTTTCCTCTGTGCAAGGGGAATTTATTGAACACCACTAGCTTTACTTCAAAAGCACTGCTAACTCAAATAAACCTCAATGTTAATTGAAAGTGTCTTGCTAAACCCAAACAACGTTAATGCAAAGTTACACTTCACTTATCAGCAAATCCTATCACCTTACTCTTTCACCTTCAGCAACTTCTGAATAATACTCCTCAAAGAAGGGCTGTCTTTGTGCAAGCAGCCCGTAGTAAAATGGAGAACACTTTCTGTCCACAGGTAGGAGACCCACCACAATCACTTGCATTAATTATAAGCCATATGGAATCCAAGTAATCTATCCAGTTAATGTCTGGAGGAGGGAGGGAGGCAAGGGTGAAGTGTAGGATTAAAAAAAAAAAAAAGTTTATTTGAACTGAACTATATTTAATATTTTAATTTCTGTCATTTCATAATTTTAGATACACAAAAACTAATAAGATAAAACTAGATGTCTCCAAATAATTTTTTCTTCATACAGGATTTTGATAATTTTTTGTTTGCTCTTAATCAGGATAAAAACACGCCTAGGTGAACCAGATTTCTTTACTTTAATTTTCACTGAACTTATCTCTAACTTAACCTTAACTGGGGAGAAAACCTCTCGATATGTGCTATCAAAAACATTGCCCAAAACATTACTATCCAGCTATTGGAAAGCTATGTAAAGCCTGTTGTAAAGTGTGGAGTATAAGAGGTAGTGATACTCAGATAATTGAGGAAATGTGCCTTGACAGAACCAGAAGGCATCCAGGAGCAGATCCAGTAAGACAAAGGCAGCAGTCTAGTTTTCAGTGATGAAAACTAAATCACCTACAATTCCAAAAGGACTTGACTTTCTCTTTTGCCTTGGAGTCACTTGCATTTTTATTTATATGAGGTTCTCAGTTGCCTGTAGTTAAACTACTTGGTTAAATGTAGGGTTGTGCTGAAAACAAGCCATTAAAGGAAAGCAAATCCTAAGCTGGTGCTACAGCACTCATTTTTATAGTACACAAAATGTAAAATGCACAGAAGAAAGAATTGGGATTCTTCACTGACACCTCATACGTGCATCTGACCACAGGACTTATATCCTCACAAGGAACTTATCATCTCCTCAGTTATGTGTGTAATTATGGCCTCAGTATCTTTTCATATTTTATTGCATTTAATTACACACCTCTGTTTAAGAAATTAAACAGGCAGATTTTAGAACTATTCAGAAATTTTAAATTATTTTAAAGGGAGCTTTTCTAAATTTTCAAAAAGTTTTTTATCAAGAATAGTAATTGGAAATTTCTGGTATTCTCTCCACCTTCTTTTTTTGCCATCAGAATTCCCCATTTAGTTTTGTCACACACTCTGCTTAGTCAATTTGAAAAGTGAAGCATTACCAAAAATATTCAAAACCTATTTCCCTAGCAGATGAAAGAATTGCATAATATTTAAAGGCACAATAACCAGTGTCATTCACTGTCCTATTCCTCAGCAGTTAAAATATCCATGAACTACTTTTGAAAAATAATACAAACTAACTAAGAAATCAAATAAGTTACATATGGACAAAGAAATACATATATAGAGAAATACATATTTATATAATAAATTTATATTTCTGCATTGTGTTATTAAGGAAAATATTAGGAAAAATATATGTTATATCCATCTGTTAAGACATGAAAACAATTATTTATTTAACAGAGAAGTAAAGTAGAAAGTATCCTTAGATATCAAGGGAGTTTGAGAAAGAGAATGCCAATATTTTCAAATTTCTATTCAGGCAATATTCTGAGATAACGAGTTGCAATATAAAAGCTGCTTCTAATTGGGAGAAAGGATTTATTCAGATTGAATAAAAAGTACCTTCAAGTCTGGCTAGATCATGGAATAACACATCAAAGAATAAAACTTTTATGGCTAACACTGTTGTTGTAACAATCTCCTAGAGCAAGAATAAGCTAGAATTTGCAACACCAGGAGAGGTCTTACCCTTTGCTGCCCCTACTCTGAGCTGCTTTTTCCTACCACTGTGAATCTCTTCCTCCAAGTGCTGCTGCCTGATGTTTGCAAAGCTGCACGATGAACTGGAATAGCATAATAACACACATTGAGAAATAACCTCTTCAAAAGAGTTTTAACCCAAATCTGTTCCCAGGGTAGTACATGGCTGAATGAATACCCATGTCAGCACAAAGGAGATGTTATCAGTGAAATGCAGGGAGGGAACAAAAAGACCTGCAGTAGAAGAAATTTCTGCCCATTTAGGGTACAGAACTCTGATTCATTGATCACTAGCCCACTTGACATGGATGATAAGAGACTTATTTGATTGTCACTGCAGTCTACCAGACCTTCTATTTATCTGTCCCTGTAGTTTATTTATCTAATCGTGTGTATTCTATAAATCTGACGAATAATTAAGATTTTATCTATGAGTATGCCTATGACAAGGCTATAAAAAATCCTCCAGCTTGCGAAATGAGGATCACCTAAATCCTCACCACACCTTTCAAATACTGACATTAATTTTCTGTAGAACTTTATACACCAGAGAGCCAGTAGTTTCAATGAAGTTTCCTCCCATTAAACTTCTATTCTCTGCTCTGTTCTGCAGGTTTACTGTATTCAAGGAACTATGACAACTTCAGATGAGTGTAAGTGAATATAGCCCCACTAACTCACAGTTTTTGCCACAGGAGATCATGAACCTTGGTATGTCACTAAAGTGACTGCTTTCCCTTTTAAATAAATAAATAAGCACATAACCAAGCAAAGAGATAAATAGTACGGCTTCTTTCAACATATAAAGATCAGTTATGAGCTAGGTAGAGAAATCAATGTCTTCACAGATTAAATACTAGGAACTATTCTCTAGGGAAAGACAGTCCATTTCAACTACTTGTAATCCATCCAAAACAGCTGTCCAGATGAAAAGATTGTACAATAAAGCTACTAAGAGTGGAGCACAGTTTATGCACTTCCAGTAGTGCCACACTAAACTACAAGATTCTGGAAAAAATAAAACTGTATTAATGAAACAATCAGTATTTTTTTTTTCTGCTGTACAGAACCTGCTGTACTTTTCATACTGTTCTTAATTACTTCTGTTGGACTATATGCACTTAGCATATGGTCATTTTAAATGCAAATATTAAGGATATGAAAAGGCACACACTGAATTTTGGATGCATCCCAGGAAAAAAGTGGCTTGATAATACGAAAAAATCTTATTTGTTCCCTGAGCACAAATTTGGCTTGGCCACCCAAATAAGAAAACACATTTGGCAGAATAATATGAATGGGGACTTATGAGAAGGATTTTGGCCACTGTCCCTGGAACAGGAAAAAGAATGAATAAGTGACAAGTTTTAAATGATGAATGGATTGATACAGCAAAACTACTAATGCTATGTGCCACTGATTACTTTTGAAAGCAAAAGGTAATGGAAATTTTCCAGAAAGTTTCTCTGGTCATGAATGTCAAAAAAAAGAATGTAAAACCATTTGACTCAACCAACCATCCTACATTTCAACAGATCTGAAAGAAAAAATGGTGGAAAAAAAAAAAAAAAAGAAAAAAGAAAAAACGCTTTTTTAAATTTCCTGTGGAATTTTATGAATCAGAAAATAACAGAAAAAATTGCATAATGGAAATTTGAGTGAAAATAAACTGGATGGAGAACAGTAACTCAATACAATTGTTGTCATTGAAATATAACTTAAAGAAAAATTCAGATAAAGATTAAACAGACTTAAGGTAAGGAAAAACAAGGTATGTAGTTTTAGTTCTTGAGAGCTTTGTAGAGCCAAAAGGGACAATAAACTATATGTACTTCAAACAAACTTACATGGGAGACTGTGTCAGACATAAAAGCAAAAACATCAGATTATGAATCTCTAAAATAGCCAAACTCCTTGTTTATCACAGGTTGCCCCAGGGCTGGGGAAGAATTACCTACCTGTGTCCGGGTTCCTGCTTTCAGGTCTGAGCTTCCAGGCCCTCACATTTGTGAGCATTCCCTGTCTGTACCCAAAGTTCATGCTGAAGTCCTTGGGGATGCACAAAGTACCTTTCATATCAAGTCCCTTTTTGTTCAATAGCTTTTATGAGAAGAGTCTTTTCACCATTTAAATTTCAACAATTTTGCACTTCTAGAATTATTACATTAACAACAAATTTCTAGCTGTTATCAATTATTGATCTTTCTGTTTCAGGAACCTGAGACTTGAAAAAAACTTAAACCACAAAACTGATCTAGGATCTCAAGATTTAGAATATTAAATAGAAAGCATGAGAAGAAGATACATCTCATTACATAAATCTTCACAAGTTTTTTGTACTTTGTTGTAAGAAACCTGGGAACTGGGCATAGGTGGGGATGTAGCAGGATGCTCTGCCCTGGACTGTGGTCAAACAACTTGGACAAAACAGTGTTTTCAAGTAGCAGATTGACAGGGGACATCAGGTGCTGGGTTTCATATTGAATTATACTAAATCCAGTCTGCTTACTAACTCCAAATTAACATCTTGATAGTGGGACAATGGGAGATATTTGACTGACATTCAATCACTGTATAGTATAAAAGTTCAGTCCACTCTCTTATGATTAGTTTCTTCTAATGTATTCTTCCAAGGAGTGTGTGGAAATTTCTCTCTTGGGGAGCAGGTGCCCCAAGGATGATCCTTGAGGCTGTAAAAGAGATCTGCCCACTGCCATTGAAACTGTGGGGTTAAAAGAAAGTCTCTAACACCATCTTTTAAGTGTTAGAGAATTTCTTTATTCTGGCCAGGATGTGCAATGGAAATCACTGCCCGGATGTGCAGTAGAAGTCATGACATCACATGATTTTTTACCAGTTTTTTTACATATTTATACATTAAAAAAATAAAAAATGCATTAATTTGTTGGTTCTACATTACACAATTCACCTTCAATGAATGCTAATTTGGTCCTCAATTGTTGGATCTCTTATCAATCTTTTCCCAGGCCAGGCATCTCTGATCAGACTAGGGGTCTATCTCAATGTCTATCTCCTCTGTATTTTCTGTATAAAATACAATCTGTATTTTCTGGCTACTCCCGACTTGTAGATGTTAAACTTTCAGAGTCTAGGAATCTTCTTTTTGTTGAAAGTGGCCTAAGAGGCCTCACCCAGTGAAATTCAAACCCTCGGTGGCAGTCTTTGGAAGAGAAACCTCAATTCCCCTCCACCTTGGCAAAGGCCAATAAACCTATGACTACAATTACTTAAAAGCCAAAAAAATATTAAATTTATATAATTTCCAACACTATAAGTATTGATATGGTGAGTTACATCAATATCTACTTAATAATTGTTTCTTTTCGCTATCCCCTGTCCTAAATATAATTGTTTTAATATAATTGCTTTGATACAGTGCACTATCCTATACTTTACACTACTAGTAGCCTTAGCTTTTATACTGTGTAGTAAATAATTCTGATTATTATTTTTATCTAATTTGTCATAATAATTAATTCATTTTTATAAATATATCTGATTTGCCATCATTAAGTGTGTGGGACAAAGTTATTTAAACCAATGACAAAGTCTAGGGCTAGGACTGGATCCGGCCATAACCAGACTCCTCTCTGAAAATGAACTTAGAAAGCACAGGGGTTCTTTCTGCATCTTATGGCTCAGAAGCAGGGCTTCTCTAAGAAACTTTGCCTAAATTTGTCTGAAGCTCACACTCCACCCATGGCAGGGGTCAATATTATGCATTAGCATTTCCAATTTTTCTGTTTCTCTAATGTTTTTTGATGGTTCTGATTTGACCACACACCAATATATGCCAGGCCAGCTTAACTTCCATACTCCTTGGTTGTCTTTGATGTAACAGCATAGTATGTTGTAGACTATATCTATGTATTCATTGTGATCTAAAATAGTCTGGCACCAAGCTGTCTTGAATGATTTCCAACCTTTTGCTATGCCTGTCAAAATTATAGAGTTTAGCATTACCAGCATACATGGACAGTTCTACTGGCTTCAATAGATCTAAATTTATATTTTCATGGCCACTTTTAATAAATACTTGGCCACTATATAATAAATAAATACTTGGCCACTATATAATAAATACTATATGCTGTTCAGTTGTGTATCCTTATTTGATAACAGAAGGAGAATTTAAAGTCATTAGTGGGGTTTCCTTACCAGCCTGTCATTAAAGGTATGTTTTTTTCAGAAAGAATAATTTCAAAGGGACATAGGAAAACACACAAGTGAATTTTAGGAGGGGGTCAGGAGAGAAGAGATAAAGGCCCTGCAGAGCAGAGAGAAGAATAGGTGAAAGCTAAGGTTTCAAATGCAAAAATACTACTGCAGGCAAGAGCAACCAAGTGCCTGAATAGGCCTAGCTGTCCCCCAGACTTCTGTGGTGAGGATATCAGCTCTTACTGGATGTTACTGACTCACTCCTCACAAGGACAGAGATGAGCTGTGGTCCTGCCACACTGACTGTTTAAGCAAGGTCATCTGAATGAAAGTGTAAAAGCAAACTCGGGGAATTCACCCTTCTGCATCCACTAGAGAAATTTCATCCTTAATCCCATTACTCTTCAAGTCCTCATGGGAGGAGTGTCTCCTCTCCCTTTCTCAGTTTTAAAAGGTAGAAGTATTTAAAATAGTAACCGCCTTACCTAGAAACTGAATTAACTTGTATATTTGCGTACTTCAGATAAGAATTGAGTCCAAAATATTCAACACTGGGAGCCAATTAAGGCTTTAATTAGGAATAAAACAAGAAAGGAATAAGAGATTCACACATTATTGGTAGTTTCAAAGCTCAAAATTACATTTGCAGGGATGTCTTTGTTCTACATGAAAGCAAAAGAACTATACTGAAACATTTTTCTCACAGTAGGAGCCTTTTGTCAATTTGCTGAAGAAATTATGCAAAAAACTACACAAAAGCAAGTTTTTCTTACTCTTCCACTTGTCTAAAAACCAGAACTAGACAGAATTAGATAAAACAAAAGGAAACTTTCACCTGAGAAAATCACTGACTTCCATTAAGGACTTCATCAATGCACATTATAGCAGATTAAAAAAATTGTTAGCCAGGGGGACAAAGAGACTACATACTAATTATTCTTTTTGATC
>WEIU01005906.1:62069-123221 GCA_013389925.1 Aegithalos caudatus | reverse complement strand
GTGCGGGCGCTGCTCCGCGCCGCCGCCTCCGTCAACATGGCCTCGCTGGATGGGCAGATCCCGCTGCACCTCTCGGCGCAGTACGGCCACTACGAGGTGGTGAGTGAGAGCCCCGAGCCGCCCTCGTGCCCTGGGGGTGCCCAGGGTGGGGGCAAACCCCGCCGTGCCGGGTGGGAGGGAGGCTGCAGGGTGGTGCTGAGCCCCTGCACCCCGTTGCTCCCCTGCAGTCGGAGATGCTGCTGCAGCACCAGTCCAACCCGTGCCTCATCAACAAGGCGAAGAAGACCCCGCTGGACTTGGCCTGCGAGTTTGGGAGGCTGAAGGTGGGTGCTGTGGGCTCTGCCCTGCACCGAGGGCTTCTCCAGGGGCAGCTCTGGAGCCCACTGGCTCCTTCAGGAGCAAAGTGTGGGGTTTGGCCACAACTGCTGTCCCTCCACCATGAGACTCAGAGCCTGGCAAGCAGCACCTGTCTCCTCCCATGGCCAGACACAGCTAAATCCTGGACCTGGGAGCTGTGGGTTTTTCCCCTGACCTCACAGCAGGGCAGTGTCAGACTGGGAGTGAAGTCAGGAGTTGTTGCTCCTGGTTCTCCACAGCCTTCCCCTCCACCCCAGCTTTGCTCATGGTTAAGCACAGATAGGCTGAGCTGGCTAATCCCAGCAAGTTCTGAGCATCCAGCCCTGCTCCAGGTCCCCAGCACAGTTCTTGGGGACAGGGCCACACCATGCTCTGGGAGACCCTCACCCAGCCAGCACCACTGGGCTGGGCTGGAGCACAGCCAGCCAGACTTCTGTGCCCCACTGGGAAGTGACCAGGGGGATATTTCCATTTTTGGAGTATCTTTAATGTCTGCAGCTATAAACAGGGCAGTAAAAATAACTCCTCTGTGCCTCTGGGTTGCCCTGAGATGCTGAGAGTTGCTCTGGGCTGGAGAGATTGGAGGTTTTTAGGGCTTGGTCTGAAAAGCCTGATTATGGGAAGACTATTTCTGGCTGTTGTGACCTTTTACAGCCCCTCACGACAGTGTGGCCATGCCAAGCACTGTCCAGCTCCAGCCAAGCCTGGGGCTGCGGATGGGAGGGAGTGGCAGGATGGGGAGTGGTGGGCTGGCCCCAAGGATGAGACCCTCACTAGGAAGGTCAGGTAGGGGTACCTGCACCCCATTCCTTACCACTCTCTCGTGCAGGTGGCCCAGCTGCTGCTGAACAGCCATCTGTGTGTCGCCCTGCTGGAGGGACAATCCAAGGATGCCACTGACCCCAACTACACCACTCCTCTGCACCTGGCAGCCAAGAATGGGCACAAAGAGATCATCAGGTAACTCCCTGCCTTATGCTGGAAAAACCCATCATGGCTTCAGCCCCACTTCCTCCCAAACACACCTTCCTCCTGCAGGCTTCAGCCCCTCGTCCCCAAAGCAAGTGCAAGGTGTTATCCCCTTCCCATCATAAAGCAGTCAAGTGCCTGGCCCTGATGTCCATGTCCTGTGTTCATGCCTCTCCCTCCTTCCTACCAGGCAGCTGCTGAAGGCTGGGATCGAGATCAACAAGCAGACAAAGACAGGCACAGCCCTGCATGAGGCCGCGCTCTACGGCAAAACAGAGGTGGTGCGGCTCCTGCTGGAGGTGAGCGTGGTAGGGACGGGGCTGCGTGGGGAGACAGCCCCTGGCAGTCACCCAGAACCCCTTCCCCTCACTCCCTTGCCTCCCTTGGGTCTGGAGGCAGTGAGGGATCTGGCCTTGACCATGTCTCCTCCTGGGCAGGGCGGTGTCGATGTGAACATCAGGAACACCTACAACCAGACAGCGCTGGACATCGTCAACCAGTTCACCACCTCACACGCCAGCAAGGACATCAAGCAGCTGTTGAGAGGTGGGGATGGCACTGAGAGGGGCTTCTTCCCTCTGGGACCTGCCTGGGCTCCCAGTGCTCCTCCTGAACAGCCTAAGTCAGTGCCAGCATCCCAGTCCCCTCTCACATGTGGGGCAGTGTCTGGGGATTGAGTCCTTTCTGCAGTATTAATGTTTTCATCTCTCTCCTTGCTCTTGCTTTCTCCTTCTGCCCTCTCTGGACTCCTCTCTTTCCTCCCTGCGCTCTGGCACCTTCTTTCTTCCTCTGTCCCTTGCCTTCAGAGGCATCAGGAATCCTGAAGGTTCGAGCTTTGAAGGATTTTTGGAACCTCCACGACCCAACTGCTCTCAACGTCCGAGCAGGAGACGTCATCACGGTGAGGCTGCTCTCTGCTGCCCATCCCGCTGCCCCACCATGGCCCTGGGTACCAGCCCCATCCCTCTTGTCCCATGGCAGGTCCTGGAGCAGCATCCAGATGGCCGATGGAAGGGGCACATCCACGATGCTCAGAAAGGCACCGACCGGGTCGGGTACTTCCCCCCCTCCATTGCTGAAGTCATCAGCAAGAGGACAGGTCAGTGGCCATCCTGGGCATGCTGGGGACAGTCCCCTGGGCAAAACCTTCCCAGCTTTCCCAGCACTTCCCGTTGGACAGGCCCTGCAGCCCTGGCTAGCTAGGGCGGAAGAGAAGGACTAAGGGGGTGTCACCATGGTTGGGATACTACTTTGGGGGTTGTGGCTCAGCTCTCCCCCCGTACCCGCCTCCTGCATGAGCTCTGACCACGCGTGTTTTGTCTTTGAATGCAGGCATGGTTGTCCCCCGCGTGGCACCCGCGCAGCAGCGCCAGGGTCCCCCCGGGGCCCTCCCGGCCCCCCCTGGGGGGCTGCAGCACCTCCCTGACGAGTGTCCACACCCGGCAGCCCCGAGCGGCCCGGCGGCCCTTGGTCACCTCACCCTAACCCGGACGGCCCCAGGCCCTGACAGCTCAGGTCAGGGGAGCACCTGGGGAGGGAGAGGGGCTGGGGAGCTTCCTCTGTTCCCAGCCCTGCCTGGGCAGGGGCACAGGGGGAGACTCCCACCTCTCCATGGGGAAGTAGCCAGATGAGATGGAGCAGATGCAGGGAAATGGAGTTTTGGGAAGCCCTTAGAGCAGCCCCTTCTCTCCCTGTGTCTCTGCCTTCTGTGTGTCCCTTGCCAGCCCAGGTCACCCTGTCTGCGTTGTGCGTGCTGGGAGGCGGGAGGGAACTGGCATTGTCTGTGTCTGTGGCTGGAGGGATCTTGTGGCATCAGTGTGTTGGCACATAGGTCTTTGCTGGGGACCTCTGTGCCCTGTGTCACCCCCGATCCCGGGGAGCTGCTGACAGGCTCCCTACTTGCCCCAAGCAGCCGGAGACAGGAACAGCGTGGGCAGTGAGGGCAGCATCGGCAGCATCCGCAGCGCCGGCAGCGGCCAGAGCACCGAGGGCACCAACGGGCAGAGCACCAGCATCCTCATTGAGAATGCCAGGGTAGGCACCAGCCCCTGCTCCCCTCTGCTGCTTCCCTGTGCTGGCTCAGGCTGGAGATGGAGCCCCATCCCCTTCCATGCCCCTCCCAGCAAAGGAGGAGGTGCTGGAGTTGAGTATCCTACACCAAACACCTACTTGCTGCCAGGACTCAGCAGGGAGATGCTCCAGGGGGGACCCCAGTTGTTCCCCAAAGCACAGCTAGCCTTCTTGAGTGGAGCTGGAGGCTGTGGTTGGCATCACACAGCATCTCCATCACGTGCTGTGTCACCTGAGAGGATAATAAAAGGCCTTGAGCCAAATCCTGCCCAGATCTCTTGCTGGGGGCCAGCCTGTTGCTGGGTGAAGCTGTGACCAGCAGCCCAGCATGGAGACCCCTACTCTGTTCCTGGGGGTGTGACAAAGCTGGTCTCCAGAGCTGGGTCCTTCCTCTACTCACTCCTCCTCTCCCTCAGCCTCTGCCCTCCACCGGTGACAACCTCCAGCAGCACCTTTTGGGATCAGAGCCACACAATGGGACCTCCCCAGCAGGTGAGGGCTGTCCCAACTCCATGGGGCCTTGGGCACAGCTGTCCCCATAGCCCTAGGGACTGTTCACTGTTCAAGTGCCCCTGTGACAGTTCTTCTCTCTACTTTCTGCCAGGGCCACAGGGCCTCCAGACCCCAGGCAGCTGCCCCCCTGGAGACAGGGTCTTCTCCCACCAGTTCTTGCGTCCTGAGCAGCTCCTCGAGGGGAAGGTAACTGGAACAACTGGGGAATGGTGTGCTGGGTGAGAGGGCCGTGTTTGGGGCACTCAGCCCAGCTCTCACTGCACCAGGGACACAGGGAACTGGATCTGCAGGACACAAGTGGGTCTTGCCCAGGGAGATCCTGTCATTTTGCCTGGAGCAGTCAGGTTCTCCCAGCCCCTGCAGCCATCATCATGGGCTGTTGTGTGTCCTGTCCTCTCCCCAGGATGCAGAAGCCATTTACAACTGGCTGCGTGAGTTCCAGCTGGAGTCGTACACTGTCAACTTCCTCAACGCTGGCTACGACGTCCCCACCATCAGCCGCATGACCCCGGAGGTGAGGCAGGTCCTTCCCCACCCCGAGCTGCCAGCAGTGGGTACACACTGCCCCGAGCTCCCTGAGCCACTGCTGACCACGGCCCCATTCTGCTCCCTTAGGATCTGACAGCCATTGGCGTGACCAAACCTGGCCACAGGAAAAAGATCTCCACAGAAATTGGGCAGCTCAGCATTGCTGAGTGGCTGCCCAACTACATCCCGGTGAGTGCCTGGCACTGAGGCTTTGGTCACCCCCTTCAGGTCTTTTCTCAGAGCTCTCTGACCCCAGGATAGGACAGGATGGGGTCTGTAAGTGAATAGCTTTGACTGGATCAAGAGACACCCTAAAAACAATCTCCTGGGGAGGGAGGGGATGCTGAAGGTGCTGTCCATTCCTCGATGCTCATGGCAGTGGCTCCATGCTCTTTCCAGGCTGACCTGATGGACTGGCTCAGTGCCATTGGGTTGCCCCAGTACCACAAAAAGCTGGTGAACAACGGCTACGATTCCATCACCATCGTGACAGACCTTACATGGGAGGATCTGCAAGAGATTGGCATCAACAAGCTGGGTGAGTCTCTCCTGCCAGGCTGTGGTGGCCCAGGGCAGCCAAGTTTCCCACCCAGGTCCCCACGCCCCATTCTCCCTCAGGCTGGGAGGTGCAGGCATGTCCTGTGTACCGGAAAGGGCAGTTCCTGGCAGTCCCTAAGAGCTCTCCTTGGCCAGCTGGAGCTTGGCCCAGCTAGGTAGATGCCAAGAGTAGTTTGTCTCCTCCCATAGGCAGGGTTTAGATAACCCCGAGGCCTTTGCCCAGTGTGTGACATAACTACTACTCTTCCTGGCCTAGAAACAGGCCTTGGGGGCTGGAGCTGACCCAATGTCCCTTTCCTTCCTGCAGGCCATCAGAAGAAGATCATGTTGGCTGTCAAGAAGCTCAGAGACCTCCGCAAAAGCCTCAACCAAGCAGAAGCAACTCTGGCAAGACGCAAAGTCCCCGGTTCCCTGGACATTGTCACCATTGAGTCACTG
This sequence comes from Aegithalos caudatus, assembly GCA_013389925.1. Classification (NCBI taxonomy): domain Eukaryota; kingdom Metazoa; phylum Chordata; class Aves; order Passeriformes; family Aegithalidae; genus Aegithalos; species Aegithalos caudatus. The sequence goes on along the minus strand of WEIU01005906.1, from coordinate 117,788 downwards.
GAGAACGGGGAGTGCCAGTCCCCACACACGCCCAAAATGACAACCTTCCAGGACAGCGAGCTCAGCTATGAGCTCCAGACAGCCATGTCCAACAGCTGCCACGATACACTCGGCATCAAGAGCAGCCAGGGAATGTCACGGAGCCAGGAGAGCATCGGGGTACGGTCGCGGGGCTCGGGGCACTCGCAGGACAACGTGCTGTCCCGGCGCCTCTCCAGCCCCTCTCAGGAGAGCCTGGGCAGCGGCGAGAGCAGCAGCAGCAGTGGGCAGTCCTGTGCAGCCCCCCGCAGCAAGGAGAGCCCAGCCAGCCTGCCAGGCCGGCCCAGCCCGGAGCCCTATGGGAAGCTCGTGTCGCCCGAGGGGCTGAATGGCTTTGCCAACGGCGCCGGGGGCAGCCCTCTCAAGGAGAGGAACCTACCTGAAGGCACGGACCAGTACGCCCGGCCCGCGGCTCAGAAAGGAGCCGGAACTCCAGCAGTCACTCCCTGTACTCCTCCCCAGACTCCCAGCAAGGGAACAGCCCCTTATGTCTTCATGTACCCACACGTCTCCCTGAAATCCCCAACGGCCCCGTCTGCCCTGGGAGCAGAGCAGCCCAAGGCCCTGGCACACCCATACCCCTCCATCTCCCCTGGACAGAAGAGCAGCCTGCAGACATCAGCCCAGAAAGGCTTCTCCTACCTGCACAGCCAGTGTGGCCCCACGGAGCCACCCACCACAGCCCCCACGGCCGGGGAGCAGCACAACGGGGGCGAAGGCTTGAAGCACAAGAAGCGCTCGCACAGCCTGAACCGCTACGCGCTGTCGGACGGGGAGCACGAGGAGGAGGAGGAGGGGGCCCCCAGCAGCACCCTGGGCTCCTACGCCACGCTGACGCGGCGGCCGGGCCGCAGCCAGATGCCGCGGGCCTGTCTGCAGGCGGACGCCAAGGTGACCCGCAGCCAGTCCTTCGCCATCCGGGCCAAGCGCAAGGGACCCCCGCCGCCGCCCCCCAAGCGCCTCAGCTCCGTGTCCAGCGCCCTCGCTGCCGAGGCAGGCGGAGAGCAGCCCCCCAGCCCCGAGAGGCAGCCCCCGGCCCCTCAGGACGTGGTTGATGCGGGTGCCGCCCCCAGCGATGCTAGCCGTGGCAGGACAGTGAAGAGCCTGGCGGCTGCGCTGGAGGGAGCATCGGGTGTGAGTCCGTCCAAACCCCTCCTGGCCCCAAAACCGCTGCACCTGACGCAGGACTGTCCCCCCCGGGCAGATGTGGGTGAGGGGTCCCACGATGGCGGTGACGCCAGCAGTGCCACACTTTGCAATGGCAGCAGGGACCGCTTTGAGAGCGGCAAGCCACGGAGACGGACGGTGAGTGAGCCCAGCGCTCCTATGACAGAGGCGGCTGCACAGGGTGAGCAGGAGGACGCCTGCTCAGACACAGAGGAGGAGGCCAAGCCAGGGGTCTCCTCTTCGTCATCCCAGAACAGCTCCAGCGAGTGTATCCCCTTTGCAGAAGAAGGCAATTTAACCATCAAACAGCGGCCAAAGCCCAGCGGGCATTCCAAGGCTGACGCATCCATGCCGGACACGGAGCCTGGTTCCCAGGCGGCAGAGCCCCAGGGCTCCGCTGGGAAGGAGCCAGCAGCCCCCGCTGTGACCAAGGAGCCGCCCGTGCTGGAGTTCAACCTCACCGAGTCGGACACTGTGAAGCGCCGGCCACGCTTCAGGGAGCGGGAGCCGCTGCAGGCGGTGCTGAAGGCGTTCAGCATGGCGGGGCAGGCCGAGCCGGGGGGCACCCCCGCACCCCAGTACGCCCAGGCCCAAGCCGTGAGCATCGCCGGCCCTCCGGCACCGGCACCACGGCCCACGCTGGCCGCGGATGCCTTCGACGATGACAGCGTGGAGTTCAGGATTGCTGAGATAGAGAAAAGCATCTTGTCGCTGGAAAAAGGGATGAAGAAGGCCCCAAGCCCCACCAAAGCCCCCAGCCCCACAGAGCTGGTCGGCACAGCTGTGGTGAGGACACCCACTCCAGGTATGGGGGCTTGTGGAGCTGTCTCCAAGGTGGTGGTGGGGCTCCCTCCTGTGCTGGTGTGGGAGGTGGGGAGGACCTGTGTCACCACCTACCATGAGGCCTGTTCCTTTGCAGATGTCCCTGCCAAGCACACCTCCGTGGCATCCACCAAGCTCGTCTTCTCTGGACCCAAGACCATCTACCAGCAGGTCCTGCAGCCCTCCCGCCATACTGTTGCTCCCTGGGCGGCCACTGAGGCAGTACCAGATGTGATCGGGTCCCTGCCCAGTCCTGGCTCTCTGACACTGGAAACGGGCAGCAAGGTATCAGCAAAGCCTTTGGCAGCTGCCCCGGGGGCCACCCTGGCCCAGCAGCGGCTGGAGCAGACCAACTCCAGCCTGGCCGCCACACTGCAGGCAGCCGAGAAGAAGATCACAGTGGAGGAGGCAGAGAGGTGAGGGAAATGCTGGGGCTGGGCCCCTTGAGGTGGGGTTGGGAAGGTTCTGGGAAGGGTAGGAGAAGGGATGTGCATGGGCACGTCATGCCTGCACCACACAGGTCACACATGCTCGAGCCCAGCTCTGTGCTGAGCTCCTGCCGCTGGGTTGGATCCAGGCTGGCCAAACCTTCCCCATCAGTAGCTGCAGCCTTTGAGCAGTGCTTTGACTCTCTCCCTTTCCTCCCCAGCCACCCTGGGACCGTGCACTCGGCCAAGAACATCTTGGAAGACATCAGCAACATGTTTGACGACCTGGCCGACCAGCTGGATGCAATGCTGGACTGAGGCTTGCTCCCTCCTTCCCCTCCCCGCCTCCGGCTGCTCCGCCAGCGCCCCTCGTGATGGGGGAAGAGCGCATCCAGAGCCGAGCGGTGCCTGCAGGTCTCTCCAGCCGCCTCCTTCCCCACACTTTGCACTGCGGCTGGGAACAAAGCTGCCCTCCTTGCCCACCCCTGGCTCAGTGTCACACGTGACAGTGTGGCCTTGGGCCGGTTTCCGAGAGGGTCAGGCGTTTCCCACCGGACTGGCTGCAGGAGGAGAGCCCAGAGGGGCTGTGCACGCAGTCCTGCAGGCCACGGAGAAGCCCTTGCTCCCTTGCACAGAGCTGAGGAGCCTCCACAAGGGACCTTTCTCTTTCCCCACTGCATTGTCGAGTCCTGCCTCTTGTTATTTATCCCCTGCCAACAATGTGTCACAGGAGAGACCTCCCCGGGCAGCCGCCACCGAGCTGGCGATTCACTGTGCAGCCGCAGCCCCGGCCAGGCCTGACAGCACTAAAAGAAGACAGGGCTTGTCGCAATTTGGCAGCTTGCAGAGCGAGAAGGAACCTTTCTGCTTTATTTGCTGCTTTTCCAAACGCGTCAGCGTCGGGCAGCGTGAAATCCAAGTGGATCGAAATCCCTGCAGTGGGACCCGCAGACCCCTCCAGAGGGGGCTGGCACAGCCCGCACAGCAGCGGATGCTCCGCCACGGCCCTGCCGGACATGGGAGCCTTCCTGCCCCTTCCCAGAGTGATGAGGATGGTGATGGCAGTGCCAAAACCCTGGGAATTTGGGCCAGTCCGTCTGGATCGTGCTGCTCAATGGAGTTTGCCCTCTGCCAACACCGTGCCTACGCAAACCCCTACCGTGGTCCTTACAGAGTGCAACAGCAGCATGATTAATGCTTTAAAATTTTTTTTCTCCCCTCCCTTATCCCTTTTCTTGGGAGAAAACAGTCCCTTTTCCCAGTGCCCCTCCCTGCGGGGAGCTGCTGGCACAAACCCCGCCGTGAGCATTGTTCAACAGTAGCAGCGTTTGGGACGTGATCCTTCCTTCCCCGCGGCTCTGCAGCCCGGCGGGGGAGCTGACCCCGGATGCACCGGGGAATTCGGCTCGGGAGCTCCCGCGCTGGATGCGGCCGCAGCCCGTGGCTGCAGCGGGAACGGCAGTGAGAGCTCCCTGCATCCAGGCGGGAGGAGCGGCTGCATCGCTCCGAGACAGATTTCTCTCGCAGGATCTGCTCAGTAGTGCATGGCTAAATATGTCCAAGAGCCCCGAACTTGGCCGGCGCTCGGCATGCCAAGCAAATGAAAGCATCGGAGCACCAGAAGGGAACCGAAGATTGTGCTGAAGTGCCATTTGCTACAAAAATTCCAAACAAAGGGAAAGAAAAACCCACGTATTTCCTTTCTGGAAAAAAAAAAATCACCAATGCAAAACCAAATTGGAGAGGGAGAAAGTGGTTGAGAAGGCAGTTGTGACCTAGTCCTGTTGGGAGTTTGCAGCTGCATTGGACTGCTTGCAGCCCCTTGTGCTGTTGCATGGGAAGGGGAGCAAAGCCCACCTGAACATTCCTGAGGATCTCTGCTCCCGAGTGCAGCTATACCGTGGAGCTGGCCAGGCAAGAGGTGCCAGCCTGGTTTCTGGGCTGAAAAGCAAAGACAAAAAGCCTGGGAAAAAATTAAAATCCCATTGCTGTAAGGGACTTGAGGTCAGTGTGAGGCGGGTAAGACACTTGTTCCTTGGCTCTGATTTGTGTCCCACACTGAGTGTATCCACTGCCTGTGTCTGAGTGCCACGTCGCGGACATGATGTTTTCAAATAGCTACAACCAGTGGCACTTTATAAAGAGGTTCACAGAAACCTTCTAAAACTGATTTTTATTCTCACAAGTCAGCCTGGGACAAGCCCAGTAATTTTTTTTCTGATGTTGATAAACTGTAAATGTGTTTTTTTAAAGGCCAATGTATATATTTTAAATGTGATTTATTCTATATATTTACTAACCAGAACTGCGAGTCTTGGGTCAGGGATAAGAGGACACTGGGGTGGAGCTGCCGCTGTCTGAGCCACCTGAGGGCAGCACAACGCTGCTCTCATTGTCAATAAGGGAACTAAACATTTGATTTTGCAGAAGAATGCCTATTTTTTGAGCTCTAGATCTCTATTTTGAAGCTACTGTATGGTGTGTAAGTTATGTACACTGCAACTGGGACTAACTGACCCCAGCTGCACCTGCTCTGTGCAGCTAGACAGTGAGGGGAAAAAATAGCCCGTGTAATCACCAGACTGACAACAGATTTTAAACCATCTGCTCTGTTTGTGTTAATCATGTGTTTTGTTTTCCACTAACATCCATTAAGACTAAATTCTATTAAATAGTGGGGCATATTTTACCCTTTTGATAGTTTTCCCTAGTTGTGTCGTTTGTGTCAAATGGCACAAACTTGTCTCCTACTGCTTGAAGTCAACTGAGGATCAGCTTTATCCTGTCCCTTGAGTGCTCCAGGGTTCTTCAAATAATCTCCCCTGGTCACCCCCTGTGAGGTTAATGTTCAGTGTGAGTGCTACCACCACAGCAGTGACCTGGTGACAGCACTGGTGTCCCAGTGCCCAGCTCTGCCCATGCGACACCTCCACTGTCCCCCTGTGCCAGGCAGAGCATTCCCTCCTCCTCCTGCCTGCTCAGAGTGGTCACTGTCACCCCAGTGCCTGCCCTGCTCAGGACAAGCAGCCCAGGCCTCCTTATCCCACCACTGCTTGTCTCCAGTGCTCCCAGAGGGATCCAGACTGTGCCACCAGCCTCGACTGAAGCAGTGCCTGGGATAAAAGAAACCATCAGGTAAGCAAACTTACTCTGTAGGAGGAGGCTTTCAGAGGTGGACATTTACCCAAAGCTGAGCAGAATGTGGGAAACAGGCCAGAACTGGATCCCAGGAGCATCAAGCTCTCAGGCTGTGTCCCTACAAGAAAAATCACACCTTGTTACCCCAGCAGACAGACATTTTTACCTCCTTCCTTTGCTAGGTGCAAACTCGTTCCCAACTCTTGTGTGTGTTATCCAAGACAATCATTTATTGCCATTCATATACTGGATGCTTGTGGTTCTGGGTTTGTTTTTTCTTTTTTTTTTTTTTTCTTTTTTATACAATTTACAAGCTTTAATACAAATGAAATATTTTTACATACATCCCAAAAAATTTAATATAAAATATACAGCATTTAAAAACATCTTGATGTAGGAAATTTCCTTCTGAAGCCGTGCACCCTGACCCTTAGACACTTCAATGGCCTGAGGGAAGGGTGGCACTGGCAAGACCATCATAAAGGCTCCATTCATACACTTTAGCTCCCTCCAAGTCTAGCTGGGGAAGGAGGATGCAGGAAAATAAAACATTTGTGATCACCTAGAGGAGGAAACCTTGAAGGTGCCACCTCCAGAGGAAGGTGTGGCCAGCAGGAAGCCCTGGAATCTGCTGCCTTTCAACACCTACAGCAGTTCATGGCACAGGGCAGGAGCTGAGGTCTGGCTGGGGGGAAGCTGGCACAGCAGTGAGCAGCTCTGTGCAGCCTCTGGCTCCAGCTCAGCTCAGCCACAGAGGAGATCATTTCCCACTTGGGACCCGACCCTGGCAGCAGTAAGGAAAGCTGATTTCTCAGGTGTCACAGATCTGGAGCTGGCATTTAGTGAATTGAGACTGAGAAAGGTGCAGCTTGTTCTCCCTGAGCCCTGCAGGTGCCAGGGGGGTGAGGGCACAGTCCAGCCTGGCTGGCAAAGCTGGGCAGACATTGCTGTGATGCAGGGGAAGAGCCCTGTGCTTCCCCAGGGAGCTGCTGGCTCCCTATCCCATGCAATCCTGCCAGCATGGGATCTCCACATCCACCCCCCAGCTGCAGGAACCAAGTCCAGGGCTTGGAACACCCCCAGCTTCCCCCCTCCAGCCCCCTCAATGTGTCCCCAGAGCTCAGGGGTTGGCTGTACCCAGCTCTGCTCCTCTACCAGCCCCACAGCAGGGTGAGGGTATTGCTTAGAGACACTCAGCTGTGTCCATGCTCTCTGGTTATGCTGAAAAGTGAGGAAGACTTGGTGGAGCAGCAGGGCAGAGCTTGGGGGTTCCAGCCAGCTCCCTGCCTGCCCAGGAGGGACCAGCTGCCACTTGTGAATCTCTGGTACCAAAGAGGAACTAACAGACAAATACTGCAGTGCTCAAGTTGGGACCAAAAACAGGGCCAGGATTTACCAGCTTTAGTCAGTGTTTAGAACTAGAGTCAACACCTCCATGAGCTGCAAATATTCTGGTAGCCAAGGCTGTGTGCTCCTGTGTGGTCCTTGGCTGTCAGCCCACAACAGGACCAGTGCTCCCAATACAGATGGGGTCTGGTCAGAGCTCAGGAGCTTGGGTGTTGCACTGGGGCAGATCATGGTTTGCTGCAGCCCTCAGGAGAGGGTCCCCCCCAAGGCAAACAAAGAGACCTCCAGAAAAACACTGAGCAGATGTTGCCCAGGGAGGTTGTACCTGCCTTATCCCTGGAATTGTTAAAGGTCAGGTTGGACAGGACTTGGAGCACCCTGGGATGGAAGAAGGTGTCCCTGCCCTTGGCAGGGGGTGGAACAAGATAAGCTTTAAGGCCCCTTCCAACCCTAACCATTCTGTGGTTCTGTGTGAAGGCATTAGCACAGAGGGGAGAGACTTCCCAGCACTATCACAGACAGACATAATTGGGGGGGTTCCCTGTGCCTTGGAGAGCAAGAACTAGATGCAACACAATCCTGGGATTGGGAAAGGAGCCATTTGCCAGCTCTGTATTAGTCACAACTGCGAGTTGCAGATATCCTGCCTGGAAAGACATCCCCTCCCTCTAGGGTGGGATAGTCAGGGCTCAGGCTTTATCTCAAGCTGTGGTTTTCTCAAGCAGGCACATTACCGAAGCAGAACAGCAGTTCAGATCACAAACAGAAGAACAGCTATAAAACCTCTCTGGGGGTTGTTAAAGAAGATAAAAGCTGGTTCAACAGGGCTGCAGGAAGCTGAGCCATGCTGGCTCCCTGCAGGCAGGCAGAGCTGCCCTCCCTCTGCACCAGACCAGAGCATCACAGGCAGCTTTTCCCAAAGCCCTGTCTCATCCCTCTCTGACACAGCCAGCACATGGCTGTGACAACGACACTAGAGGGCAGGGCTGGCCCAGCCCGGCTGTCCAGAGACCCTTCCCACTGTCCCCTCGGGAATGTGAGCTCCCAGCACTCCTGGAACTGCAAGAGGGACGGCCCCTTTGCCCCAGGACACAGGGCAGGGAGGCGGGGAGGGCATGCACAGGCATGCACACACGGAAAGCAGGCAGAGATGGAAAACCAAACCAGGTTTCAATAGAGATCTCCTGCTTCAGCAGCCCTACTGGTCCCAGATTCTCCTGCCAGGCCCAGGAAACCCATCTGCTCACAAAGAGGAAAGGAGCCGCTTCATTTTAGCATCACCGTGATACTAACGAATACCTCTAGTAATAAATAAATAAAGGAAGAGCAGCCTGAACAGGCACCAGAGCTTGCAGGTTCCTGTGAGGGTACCTGGCAGGCTGGGAAGGGGCTGCATATCTATGGGGGAGATCCCTGCCTGGGGCCCCAGGAAGGTGCAGATGTAGTTTTGCCAGGAGGCTGGCTGGTTTGCGTGTGTGATGGAGAACTCCCTGAGCCTTTGGTGCAGCCACTCTCCCAGCGGCTGTTTGGCCCTGGCTCCAGGGAACTTGAGCTGGGTGCTTTTAAAATGGTGAATTCATTCCCAACTTGGTTTCAAACTGCAACTTCTGTCTCTTTTGGTAACGGACACGGACCCTGGAGAAGAAGAAAAGAGAGTCAGTATGCAGAGGGGTGAAAGGTAAGACTGCCCCACTGCCATTCCTGAGCTGCTAGCTCCAAGAAGCAGGGAAACCCCTGGCCTGGGAGGGGAATCAAATCTAGAGAGCAAATCATGGTCTCAATCCTATCCACTCCAGCTAAATCCCATCTCCAGGGACACCAGACGCAGCACAGAAAGGCCCAGAAACTCTCTGCAGGAACTGAGATGGTGTCTATCCCCATCAGGGCTCCCTGTAATCCCTGCTGCTTTGCCTCCCCAGCCCATTTCCTGAGTCAATGTTCATTAACGTTGACTCCCAGCTCTGTGCTGGGAAGAACAGCCAGTGACTGCCTGCTACTCATTCTTGGCTTCAGCCACTTCCCGTGGAAACGAGTCCCACAGCCCAGGCTCTGTGTGAAGGCACATTTCCTCTGCTGTGATTCAATGCCTCTGTCCTCATGGGACAAGATGGAGAGAACAGCCCTCCCCAATTTACTGGTGTTCTTCAGACCTTGGCTGTCTCCCTCCCTTTGGTTTGAGATAAGGGAATTTTGTTCTCCCTTCCTGCTCCCAATCACTGCCACTGCCCTTCTCTGACCCTCCTTCCTCCCCTGTGCTTCCTCCCTGGGAGGTGGAATGTGGGGCTGCACACAATAGCCAGGTGATTTACACAATGCAATCAGCTTTTCCTTTTTGTTCCCCACCCTGTTCCCTGGGCATCATTAGTTTTTGCAGCTCAAGGCCAGGCTGGAGGGAGGCTTCAGCCCTTTCTCCCCCTCCTCCCTACAACCCCCATACCTGATTTCATGCAGCTTGACAATCTCATTGATGATAACCACAAGGACCAAGGAAAGAAAACCCAGGAGCCATGAGACCGGAGAGATGGAGACGTGCTTGAAGGTCAAAGAAGAGTTGAGGTTTTCCCAGAGTTTCAGGTCCAGCACAGTCTGTGCCACTTGCCCCAGCACTCTAAGATTAAAACAGACACAAATCTCAGCAGACCTGACAAACTTCCCAGGAGCTGCAGATCAGGGTTCAGGCCCAGATGAAACACAACAGAGATCCTTCACCAGCTCAGCAGTGGAGATCAATTGCCATGTACTTGATTCTCCTCAGCACCAGCAAACTGGTGCTGGAGTGGGCCTGGGGCTCTCCCTGCTCCTGAACACCTCCCCAGGGCCTGGGGTACTCACACAACAGCCACAGTCAGCGTCCACCAGCGGTTGGAGAGGGGGCTCTTCTTCCACAGGGGCTTGGTGCGATGGACGTGGGTGATGGATATGAACACTGCAGGGAAAAGGGGACACTTAGCACCTCACACACAACAGCACTTTACAAGGCACATCAACACCTGTTACTCCTAAGGGATGTGGGGTTCACATCCCTGGAACCAGCCTATCATTCCAGGCTCTTTCAGACCAGGCTCCTCACAGCAATTCCAAGGCCCTGGAATGCAGGTGGGGGCAGTGCAGTGGCTGTACTGCACACAGTTATTCACTGTGAGGTTGGTTCACAGCCTGGGAGCTAAAACAGGGCAGGAAAAGGCCCAGGTCTGGGGTGTGGGGTGGGTGTGCCCTTGTTCCAGGTCTGAAACAGAGGAAAGCTCCAGCCCAGATAGAGATTTAGCCAGAGACCCAGGGCTGTCTGTACAGGACCGAGCATTTGCTCAGCTTTCCCTTGGGCTCTTCCAAACAGCTGCCAGGCAAAGCACTCCTGCCTTGCCTTGGTGGTCTGAGGGACATAGAAGTACTGCAGCCCACTCTCTCCAAAGCTGCAGATCAAATCAGGAAGCATTTCTGTTGGACTGAACACCTGGACATCTCAACACCATGGGGCATGAGGGACAGGGAGCTGAGACCCTTCAATGTGTGCAGGTGATGAGGTCAGCCAGGAGCTGGCTTCACACTCCTCCAGAGGGTTTAAGAAGGCTTCCAGCCCTCAGACAGTCATACCTGTATCAGTGCCTTTTGTGGGAAGGCAACGGGGCACTTCACAGAATAGCAGCAGGGATAGAAACACTTTTGAAGCAGGGAATATTTTTGGAGGGCTACAGGTGCTGCTACTAACTTTCAAGAAGGCAAAAGGGATTTGGCTCTTCTGGTGAGACTGGACAAAAGCAGCACTTCACCAGGCTGGTAGGAAGCAGAATCAGTTCTGAGGGTGTTTTCTTTAATCTGCCAGAGTAATGTTTAGTGAGACAGGGGGATTTGTGCCTGTGCTGTGAGGCCACTGCAGTGTCTGCTTCTACCAGGGAGTTTGTGCTCTGGCATAGGGGGCAAAGAAGGAGACAGAGGATGCAAGTTTTCCCCAGAGCAGGGAATGGGGTTCTGGGAACAGGGACTTACCTGTGTGTAAAACAATCAGGCCAGCTGTGAGCTTCTGGGCTACCAGGAGAGCATTGGAAAATGTCCCAAACCAGTCAGGAGTACCATAAGCATTGCTAGTGAATGAAAGGACACAGGAAAATCAACAGTGGGCACTTAACTGTCTGACCTGTTCCCACCAGGGCTGTGTCCTCCTTCAGCAGCTGAGGGAGCTGTGTGTGAGCTCAGGCTGTCCTGGTACCAGGAGGTGACACTGGGCTATGATGCAGCTGTCAAGGCTACAGCCCTGGTGGGTCACAGAAGAGGCTGAAGCTTGTTAGGGGAATGGAACCAGCCCTCCTTGGAAAGGGCAGGAGCAGTAGGGATGTGGGTGCCAGGCCCAGTTCCTCACCTGTGCAGCATGATGGAGGAGCAGGCTGTGAGGTTGAGGCTGGTGGTGTTCACCCCTCTGCAGGACTCATGCAGGGTGAACCCGAAGCAGATGAGGCAGGAGCAAATGGTCAGGCTGAATTTCAGCAGGAAGCAGAGCAGGAAGTAGTGCTGAGTCTGTGAATAAAGGAAAGGAAGGAGGATGAGATGGGCATGTCATTGCTACAACCTCCTCCCCATGGACCATCAGAGAATCAGTGGCTGCAAAAGACAAGCAGTAGTACAGATGAGGTGCTGCACTGAGGATCTGCCCTCTGGGCATGCTGGAACAGGGGATTCCCTCCCTGCTTCATGCCATGGATCAATTTACTGAGAGAGCTAGGAAGGCACAGGGCCTCAGCTATGCATCGACACTGGGACAAAAATGAAGAGAGAAATGTGTGGATAATTTAAATCTGAGGGGCCACCTACCTTCTTGGGAATGGAAGTCAAGTTTTTTCCTGTTGCCATGGTCATGATGGAGCTGTGGGGAGGCTTGCCCAGGAGCGAGATACTGGAGAAAGGTAAGTTAAGTGTCTCAGTGATGTGTTCAGGCACCAGAGCTAGTGCTTTTATCTAACATTTGAACCCAAATAACCTACTCAGACTGCTTGAAGCATTGGCACTTATGTTTACATATGCCATAAAAGGTATTATTCGTGGCAGGTGTAGACAAATGTATGAAGGAGAAAAAAAACACCTGTGGTACCTTGGCCTCCACCTGACACCCCAAACTTTCCATCACACAAGGCAGAGGTTAACACAGCAGCACACAAATGCTCCTGTTACTGTTTCCAAGCACCTTGTCAAAGCAGGTGCTTGGAATAATCCTTGCAGCCTCCTTAGCATGCTGTGGGTGAAGTCAGCTTTCTTTTAGCACAGACACAGTGAGGCTGAGGGAGTGGTCTGTGCATCCTGTGGGCAGTGGGAGGAGATTCCACCCTGACAGACTCACCTGAGCAGTGGGTAGCAGAAACAGGAGAGCCACACGATGTCTGTGGTACTGAGGATGGGGGGCAGCTGCACCAGGCAGGAGAGGAACTGGACAGAAACAACCCAGAGTGAAGAGCATGAGCAGTGCTAGGACAGGCTTGTTACCAAAATGCTGCTGTCTTCCCCCAAAACACTGGGATGAGCTGGTAACTGGGCTGCCACTGCACAGCCCCTCCACGTGTTCTGTGGCAGGAGCTGCAGGGGATCCTTTTCTCCAGGGAAAAAGGGTTTAGCAGTAAATGTATGAGGATCAGGGAGAATGGGCAGAGCAGGCTGAGATCAAAGTCTCCATCTGTAACTTCCCCAAACACACACGTGTAAGCCTGACTGAAGGCCACATTCCCCTCTTGAGGCTGCCCCACTGCAGACACCCATATCCATGTGAGCCCTCCCATCCTCTGAGCTAAACACTGTCCCCAGCCAGGCCAGGACTCACCTGAATGACAACCAAGGTCAGCTGGCACTGCAGCAGGAAGAGGAAACACTTTCGGATCCCATACGTTGCATGCCTGGCCTGGAAGGAAGCACAAGCCCTCAGAGCCCTGCTGGGAGCAGCTGCCAGCCAAGAGCAGGGATGGCAGGCAAGGGCAGGACATGTGGCCTGCAGGGGAAGTGGGAGGGGAGAGGATCTGGACACATGGAGAGCAAAAAGGGAGAGGTTCTGAAGAGAGGTTCTGAAGGAAAGGCAGGATTTAGCCAAGGGGTAAGTTTGTTTAAACTCCTGGCTTTTCTGGGGTTATGCTTCTCCTTAACACTGCATTGTTGTCTGGTTAGGGATCTCTGCAAGATTATACTTCATCTAGATGATGAGCAAAATTCACATTCTGTTGCCACAAGGCACCATTTCCAAACCATTTCCTACACCTTGGACCAGGAGGACCAGGCAGGAAGATTCTCCCTCTTGTGCTTTCTGGACAAAGGTCAGGAGACAAAGCAAAGCTCCTGCTGGCAGCATTGTGGGCACCTCAAGCAGAATGCTGGTGTGAGCTCCTGGCTCTGCAAGGAGAGGGGATTGCTTGGCTCACCTGCTCTATGAGCCTGATGATGCTGGTGCTCTCCTCCTGGCGGAAAGACATGGAGCAGGGCAGGCTGTTGAGCTGCCCTGAGAGCTGCAGCGGGGTGAGCTCCTCAGAGCCATTGGCCAGGGTGGTGCTGGTGGCATAGCCAAAGGTCTCCCAGGAGCAGCGAGATGGGTACAGAGGGTCCAGGGCTATACTGCAAGGACAACACAGGGGTGTTGGTGAAAGGCCTTATCCCAGAAAGGAAACTGTCTCACTGCAGTCCAGCTGGAAAATCACTGTGTTGTGTCATGCTTTGTATACTTTGTATACCTCAGGTAGAGGAACCTGAGCTATAACATGAAATTAGGATCAATTTCCCTGGATTTTTAGTTATTCACAAAAAAATGATGACCATATTTGGGTTTGTGGCACAAGGTCAACCAACTAGCTGATTCCACTCTGTCACCCAATGGGAAGCATCTGTAATGGCAGCTGGGGCACAACAGTCCAGCATGCAAGAGAATATCCTCCTTTCAGACATGGAAATACCTCAAGAGCCTTAAACAGACATCCCCATCCAATCCCCCCAAATCTCCCTCTTGGAGAGAAATGCAGCTAAAAATGTGAGCAATTGTGAGCACCTCCCTGCACAATTCACAGGTGTGGTGTGACCCAGGGCTGGGTACTTGCTAAGACAAAGGCAGCTGGAGGAGGAATAGACCCTGCCCCACCTGATATCGCTCTGCAGGAAGAGGCAGCTGTTCCTAAGGTTGGCAGAGCTTCCCAGACAGCAGGTCACCTCCCCATACTCCTGCATGATCTTGATCATCTCACACATGGCTGCAGAGGACAGAAGGAGCAATAGTGTGTTATGTCATCATCCACACAAAAATGAAGTGTTTCACACCCTTTCCAATCTGGATAACAAACAGATCCTTTAAAACTGCCCCGTCTGATACTCACCACTTTTGTACATTGAGATCCACAAAGCACACAATTAGATATTAATTAACTGCAGACCAGGTGCTCTATATACCTGCAACTGCAGGAATTGATCTGTGGTTCACAGAACTATGACCCAGAGATTTGCATGTCCAGCACATCTCTTTCAGACCAGAGCTGTAGGTATAGCCTGGGTGGATAAAACAGCTTCAGCATAAATGGTCTTGTTAGAAAACAGTGGAAATTAAATAAACCTAAATAATTCAAACTGAAAATAAATGCAGTGTTTCAAACTCTGCTCAGCAGCACATCACTAATGTTGTTGCAAGTCTAAAGGAAGGGAAGGAATGTAACAAACCACTCCAAAAGCAGTGCCACACTTAGCCATACTCAGAAGCAGTCCCTGCTCCTGCACTCCCACCCACCACCACCTCTACCCTTTATCAATGTTTATTGACACCCCTGGGGCCTCTAAGTCAAAGCTGCTGCTTGATCTGGTTTTAGTTCTGTAGCCCCATGCATAGTGCTCTTTGTATACATGGAATTTCTAGAATGCTCCAGGCAAAAAACCCCAAGCCTCCCCTCTGCAGATTCCCTTGTAAACACCTTCACTAAATGCCTGGTGCACACAGACCTGCAGCACAGTGAGTGGTTGGGTCAAGTGGGGAGCTGCCACTTCTGTCAAAGAGAGAGAGGAAATTTGGGCACTAAGTGTGAAGGCAGACTGTACTGTGATTGACATGCTGGAAACTGTGACCAGAGGTACTTAAATGGCAAATCACAATGGTGCTCCACACTTACTGGAGACTTGGCAGGTATTTGCCAGTTCCCCACTCAACCCTTTTGAAGAGAAAGAAATTTTGTCCTTTCTGTTTCCTACAATCAAAAACTGCAAAGCAGCAGAAGGTATTTACAGCAACTGCCAGGGGAAAATTCTTCTGGGAAGTGATTTCCGAGTTATATAAGAGTTGTAAGCAGAGATCAAAGTCTCTGGTACACTGATAACACTTATTTAATGAAAGGCAGTAGCATTTTGGATGTTTGCTTTTGTGTCTCTTATGAATGCAAATTGAAAGGAGTGATTCTCAGCCCAATTCAGAAGCTGGGCAACAGCTGCACTAAAATTCAGTTAACACCTGGCACCTCACAGGTAGCAACAGAGGATAATTAATATCAATATGTCCTTCTAGATTTCTGGAATGTATCCCCTTCCCTTCACCAATGTCCACACTTGGATAAGCCAGACCAAGGAGCTGGGGAAGGAATTCATGGACAGGAGCAGGAAAGGCCACTTACTCTCTGGTGTGCAGTCTGTGAACAGGGGCACCAGCAAAGGCACATTGTCAATATTCTGCAGGTGAGGTCTCACCTGGTGAATCCCCCGGGGGAGTTTGGCCTGAAAAAGAGAAAGGACATTAAACAGGGATGTGAGAGAGAGGCATCTCAGAGGGAACTGCTGAAATGAGAATGATGATTCCTAGAATTATGCAACTTTAAGATTGGATACAAATTCACATTCCTGCAGATAGAACTGGCTTTCCTAAGCCACTGTCAAAAGTTTTCTGATGAAGTTCTACACTGACCTGCCAAGCTGCCTTTGCTTGCCCTCAGAGTTTGTAAGGTCAGTGTGACAAACCTGTGCTCAAGGATTTCTAAGCCTGTGTGCAGAATCTAGTCAGACACATCTGCTGTCTTCCAGCAACTGGATCTATTTCAGTTGCAGCCACATCAACCTGCAGCAAGGCAAGAAGGGTTCTTGCCTTCTAAAACCAGGCCTGCAAGTTGGTTTGTTTTGTTTTTTTTTCATCTGTAACTCTGATATTCCTGTAATCTCAGCTGAGCATGTGTGAGGTCTTTATGAAGCAGGAAGGGCTTGTCTCACACTCTGACCACTGGGCAGCACCAGTCTGCGGCTCACAACGTGGGGAGAGAGTGCTTCTTCTGTCAGTATGGAAAGTGAGGATGTTCCTACTCCCTGCCCAGTCCATGGGACCCAGAGGAACTGAGATGCAGCTCTCAAGGTTACCCCTTGTTTGGTAACCTCCACTCCTAAACACCAAAGCAAAAGCTGTTCAGCAAAAGAATCCCAAATTTCCTAGGCTCTAGATACCAAATTGGAAGAGGGTTAGGAAAATCAGGGGTCCCAGTGTAAACCAATCTCCTTCAAAGAGGAGTTTCCTCTGGGAGTAATGATGTGACACTCGTGACCATGACAACAATAGAAGGTGTGCAGGGAAAGGGGCCCTCACCCTGTTGCAGTCCTCCAGGAAGCTGGGGATATCACTGTCTGTTGGCTGAAAGCTGATGAGATCTGAGTGCCCTTCCTCTTCCATCAGCAGAAGCCCCTCCACATCATCCCGAGAAACTGGAACAGAGAGAAGCAGCATAAACAACAATCCCAAACCTGCCTCTGCCACCCCTGTGCCACCATGTGGGACAGGCACGTGGCTCTGCAGTAGCCAGGAAACGTGAGGCCTGATTTTCTGGGTTAGCACCACTCAGATCTCCCACTCAGTCATCTAAAATGCAGTATTTTTAGATGACTAATCTGTTCAGAGGTAGATATGTGAGCTCTTTTGAGACATGATACTTTATCTGTTCTGCTGTCCTTCTCGGGGAAGGGAATAAAGAAATCCCAGCTGAAGTAAGGAAAAAAAAGAGTAATGCACAGGCAAGAGACGTTCAGTGGCTTGATCAGGGCCCCAGAAAGAACCAGAAGCACTCATGAGCACATAAATTCATGGCAGCTGGTGCACAGAAGGATGTCTGTTTCCAAAAACTTGGTACTGGCTGGCTAGAAAGGCTATAAATGTAAAGGGATGTCGCTTACACACACACACCTGAGGCCCATCCAGTTTTGTGCTCAAAGCTCTGACAGATCAAGTGTCTGGTGTGGACACAGGAAACAATGATTGGGTTTAGAAGAACCACCCAGGAAACACATGGCATTCAGGGTGGCCAAGGCACAGTTCTCACCCTGATGGAGGTCATCGTGCAGGGAGCCAGCATGGCTGGGGCTGGAGGGGGGGATCTCTGAGCCAGGCACGTCACCATTGGGTGTTAAGGATATGTGGCAATTCCAGCCAGTTTCCAGACCCATTTTCTCAGCAAACACCTGTGGGTGAGCAGACAAAGGGTTTTAGAGTGGCTGCCCAGACCAGAGCACTGCAGACTGATGCCATACTGGAGCACAGGTACCTTCTGGACTCATTAATGGCCTGAATCAGATTAACCTTAGATTGCACTGGAGCTAAACTCTCCAGTCAGACAACCAGGGGCCAAGCAAGGTCAGGGGGTTCAGCAAAGACAGCTTACCTTGCTTTTGAGCTCATCCTCCAGGGAGAAGTAGACAAAACGAATGCAGGCATTGACCAATCCATCAATGAGGCGGACAATGTCAAGGCGGGCCTGATACTGAGATGAGACCATTCCCATGAAGATCTGTCCACTCAGAGCCTGGATACAGTCTTCCTTCTCCATCACTTCCCCAATCCCTTCTTCAGGCATGCAAACAACACGCAATCACATTGAGACATGAGGGGCCATGTGTGCAATCAGACAAAGGACATGTGGTGGGGAGGCCACCAAGGTGACACCCAAGGACACGGTATCCAGACACAGAAACGTGCAGGAACACAAACACAGGAGGAAAGATGAAGAGACATCCATTTGTCCCAGCATACCCAGTCACAGAAGTGGTTTCAGGACATCCCCACATAGGAGACCAAGAACACAAGTGGGAAACAGCAAGCGTGGAAAGGAAAAAGATAAAACAAAAGGCAGGGATCAGTCACAAGGAATTTGGGAAGAAAGGTCAAGGATGTGTGCTGCATAATGTTCATCTGTGCATTTTAAACACATCCTACTGTGCCTAAACAACACAGTGAGTCTAGCTGAGGCACAGTGGCATCAGAGCACAAGGGGCTGATGCAAAGGAACTGAATCATGTTCCCTGCAAACACCTCCAAAAAGCCTGCAAAGGCTCTTTGGCAGGTTCCTTCACCATCACTACGTGAGCCTGTGGTGAATGGGGGCTGGATGCAGCATGAAGAACAAAATAATAAAACACTTCACACAGTTGCAAGACTTGCCACAGGTGGGACTCAAAAGTGTTCTGAAAACAGTCACAACTGTTCCTAGCTGTTGGAAACCCCACCAGTCACATTTTAAAGGATGGGAGACCAAGGCAGATAGAAGTTATGATTGGTTTTCCAAAAGAGCCTCCTGGATTTATGTAGTGGTGCCTCTTTCTTAAGTTTCCATTGCTGTTCTGAGGGACATGTACAGCTCATCCAGTGGGAATCAGTTCCTTCAGTACAGCAACAAAATCCATCAAAGAGTAATAGTTGCATAGCATTATACATTTCAATCCTTTGAAAAGCCCATCACATGTGATTTCCATAAAATCAGACAAACAGTAAACCAAGTACTGAAATACCCAGAATTGACTCTCTGTAGCCTGCTTTAGAAACAGACTTCCCACAAGGAGAAGAATTTCTCTGTAAGCTTCAACAACAACTAGAAATACCCCTACCACCTGCCACATTATTACTTCCTCTGAAAACGCATCTACTCCAGAAACTCTTCCTTGCAAATTTCCATCTGCTACTCTGAATAAGAACGTTCTTCCAGCTCTAGACTGATGATCTCCATCCCCTGGGCCAGCAGCAGACTGGCTGCAGGCAGGACTGCAGGCACACATACCATCTGAGCTCCAGCTGTTCCTGCGGCTGCTCTGTTTGATGGGAGTGGTCCCGGGGAGGTCGCAGCACGTGAAGATGGCACTCTGCCCTGGCACCTGCACCAGCTCTATGCACTTGCCATTCAGCTGGGAGGACAAGGCACAGTGCATTGGCTTGTATGCAAAGGCAGAGCAGTATCCTGACAGGCAGGCTCGCTGGTAGAAATCCAGCACCTTCTTCCTATGTGGAAGAGAGAAAAAACAGGCAATGTTAGCACATTTCTGCCACATTTCTGACAGTACAGAAATCCTGTAGTTCCGTGTATTTGGAAAAATGTTGTCCATAAAGAGTGGTTAGAAAGCCTGAAGAAGCCTTTCCCTGCTGTTTCTGCATTCTCCAAGCTGCAGGCACTGCAGGGCAACAAGAACACATATTCCAACAGGGGCAGGGTGAATGTTTCTGTTTGCTCATCAGATTGATGGGTATGAACACAGAGCTCTTCAAATACATTTATAATATGCTCTATATGGCTGCCAGATGACTCCAAGGAAGTTCATTGCATGACAGCAGAAGCTTAATTCATCAGACATAATATATCTGTAGGGAGATGAACAACAAAGAGGGAACTGACAACTCTGACAACAGGATCTATGGCAGAGACAGTTGCAGGAGCAGACTTTTCTCCTATCCCCTTTCAGAGTCTGGGTCCTGGGAGCTGTATTTAGTCAATATTCAGTCAACTGAAATAAGGTAAAGTTCTTTCTCTAAGCTAAATTCACAAAGGTAACAAATTAGACTATACATCAGATTTTTAATTTGCTTACAATATGATCAATATTCTACGAAGGATTAGTGGTAGTTTTTTTACACCTGAGGATAAGCAGATATAGAAGAACAATGTGAAAAGACAATGAAAATAAACATTACTGGTCTGCTGTGCCAATAGGAACTGCAATTCAGCCTGTAGATGAAAATACAGCACACACTGTCAGATACTGTAGCAGGACTCCAAGGGCATGATGCATTATGTGGACTGGTTCAGGCACAATTGATCATTTTGCATTTCATGTAAGACAACACATTTTTGTTGAAAAACAACAAAAAATTCTCTGCCACCAGCATGACCTGATTGTAATTCAGTCCTACTACACAGTCAGAATCCACTTACAAGAGGACAATATCCCAACAGATACAGTAAGAAGTGGCTTGCCCTTCCAGTCCAACTGAATGCTTGTTGCTATCTAATCTCTTACATAGCTATGATAACAATTAATTACAAGCAGAGGTGGCTCATGTTCATAACCTACTTGAAGCTCTTAAAAAGCTTAACGAGCATCACAAAAAGAATTTTAACAGAGTGACCAGGTTCCCTCTGCATTTCATCTGCAGCTCCTGAATGCCCCAAATGAGAAAGCTGCCCACCTGTCAGAGCCAGAGAGGGGGTAGATATCAGTACCATCCCAAAAGTCAGTGCAGGCCTCAAGGATGATGTCAGCTGTCCCATGAGAAAACATCTGCTCAGTGCCTGAAGTGTAGGAGAACAATGAGTCAGCATCACACATCCCAGGAAGGGGATATCACACCAACTGCTCCCTTATTTGTTAAAACACGACCGTTCCCACAAAATGCTTGGATGCATTCCAGATTCCTTTTCTCCTGCTGAAAGTCTTCAGTCTCCATTAAGAAATTGTTCAGGATTGATGATGCACCTGCAACTGCCCTTTGTCTAACTGTGGGTTCAAACAAGGCTGTGATAAATTGTGAGCCATGTAGTCCCTTCCTATTCTCCCCTTACCCTGTGTATCAATCCTGCTCCTATAAAGGTGGGGTAATATCTTGCTCCTGCATCCCACAGAACAGAAAAAGAGAAATTCCTCTATGCCTCTTGTCATGAAAGTACAAGCAGCAGTGATGAGCCTACGGGGATCAAAGTCTGCCTACACTGCAAAGTGCATTCAGTTTTAGGCCAGACATGGAACTAAAGGGTAAGAGCTATTCTTGAATACTTTTCATTCACGTAGCAGAAGATAATTTGACAGTGTGACCTGCAAGATAACAGCTTGTTTCACATTTTCACCCTGAAAATGTGTTAAATCAGGATGGGTCAAAAGTTCAACATAAGAGACTCTAAAAAAGTAAGTCATGTTGTCTTTAGGGAAGAACTGAAAATCAATGGACACCACAGCTTGTCCTGTTTTTCCTTCTCCTCCTATTTTAGTTTTTAATACAACTCAAAACCTCTTATTCCCTCTTGTAGTCAGAGGTGTTAAAAAGTTTTCCTCAGAGGTGTGTGACATCCCTAATGCAGGTCCCAGGCACAGGACACCAGTTCAGGGATGTGGGGCTGCCTCCCTTCCACACCTCCTGATCCCTCTCATTTGTATCAATCCATTAACATTTCCTGCACGTAGAGTCTCCCTTCCCTCCTCCAGCTGCTCCGTGGCTTTGCCCCCAACAGCTTCAAAGCTGAGCTAATAAAAAAAAATAAAAAACCCACTGCCAAGAAAAATGAGCCCAAAGGCTTCTTGCAGGCATTGTTGCTGACTGCTAATGCTCACACTGGCTGGTGAAATCCAGAGCCAAGAATATCCCCTCAACACAAACCAGGCAGGGACCTTCAGGAACACCAGAGGATTTTCCAAAACATAGCAGCTCTCTGCTTTTGCTATAAATAGTCATCACAAGCCAAGTTTATCAGCATAACAAACCTCCAAGACGAATAAGAGCTGTGTGTGAAAGGAGGAGTCTGTCTCAGGAACACAAAGGAGCACTTGTGCAGAGCTCTGGTTAATTTTATCCTAAAAACACCTAATCCTTCCCACCTTACTCCTAAGGTCAGATAGTCCTTGCTCAGAAAGAGGGAACAAGACATATTTATCCATGTAAAACCTATGTCCTGGACACAGAGCAAGAGCTTGCAATGACCACATGCACAGATGTACCCACGTTCATGCCTGACAGCAACTGCAATCCCTTTCCCATTCATTCCCACCAGAATCCCATACCACAGCCCTGCTAAGGGGAAAGTGGCAGTGACTGCAGACACTGTAAACTGCAAGGAGTTCACTGAGCTGTCCTTGCCAGTAAAATGAGCTCAGCCCTTTCCCTTCCCAAATCATGAACTCTCAGGCCAGGATTTCTCTGGCAAAAGGGGAAAAAATGAATGAACAGGGGAGGGACTATGACCAGCCATTCATGGCTGCTGGGACTCACTGGGAAGAACCACAGTGGTCCAGCTGAGCCAATGAGACAGATCAAAAGGAATGGAGCAGTGCAGCTCCAGCAAAGGGAGACAGGGATGGGATTGAGCCATTTTACTGCGTGGAAGACGCCAGTGAGCACCTCATTTCCATGTGGTTACTATGGATCTGGGATGAACACTGCCAGATGGTGAGACACGTATTTCAATGGAATAGTAAGGGAACATACAGATAAGCTGCCTCCTTTTCTGCTACAGCTGTAGAATTTATGTATCTTGCTTTGACTGCAGCATGTCATGGGAGTGGGTGGATTCAAAGATTTATTCACAAATAATGTGTGGAAAGAGGTAAATTATGATCATCTGGTCTGACTTCTGCATAAACAGAGCCATTTGACTTCACCCAATGTTATCCACACAATCCAGTATTTCTGGTTCTAAAATGGCAGTATTTTAGGAGATTTCAAGGGACAAGACTATTGTGTGAGAGGTGTTCCAATAGTTAACTAAACCCAACTGGCAAAATTCCTCTTAGAATTTACTCTAGACAGCATAATCCAGGTCACACCTATTCGTCTGAGCTCCAGGCTCTAACCTAAACCGTTTAAAAGTGAGGATAAGGAGTTGAAATGAGGCAACATTAAAGGTTTTTTCTCCACACTAAAAATCTCAGCATCAAAATAATTCCCGTTTACAGAGGCAAGATAGCAGCAATCAGAACAAATGAAAAAAGCTCATTCCCAGATAAAGATAAAAATTTAAGAAGAAGTGGGTGAGAGAAGACAGTTAACCTGGTAAAACTCTGGCCAGCACAATGATCATATTTCAGATTGAATACTGAACATATGTCAACTCTAGAGAGCCAAGTTCAGTCAATTTAAGGAATTACAAAGAGACTAAGAGCTCTGACAGGCAAGCTGTTAAATCTTTCTGAGGTGCCTTAAGACCTCAACCAGCTGTACATCCTTTCCATCCTAGCCCATTCCTGTAAGAATAGGAAGGAGTAGAAAGAATGGAGAAGTCTGCATGGCTTCAGGTTTATATTCATGGTCACTGTGAGTTTGCATGGGAGTTTTGTGATTTCTTATTAGTATGCAATACAAAAGTGTGTAATCTAATACACTAGACAACTCACAGAGACATTGTTTGATGATTTATCAGAAGGATAAGCATTATTAACTAAAACCCAGAATGATATTCAACCCTATGCAGTATTAACTTTCCTACAATCATGAAATCTACTAAAAACTCAATTAACCCATAGCATGCTTTGCATTGCCATTTGTTCCCAGAAAACAGGTCTACTATGTGCTATCAAAGATATTTTTTAAAAAATTATTTATGGTTCTGGATTTAATCAAGGCTGGAAAGAATTCCCCCCCCTCAGTATACCACAGATGATCACTGAAATTTGTTAATCATATCTGCACTGGCCACGAGCAGAGTGGGGGAATCACCCCACAGGGACCCCAGGCTCTTCCAGCCTGACATTTCTGGGCTCTCTGAGAAAAGCTCCCCCCAGGTGGATGCCCAGAGAAAGAGGCAGCCTTACTGGTGGTGGTGTCCTTCACAAACAGGTTAATCATGTGGCTCAGGGGTGGTCTCCTCTTGGTGATGGATGAAAGCTTCCCCAGGATGGTTTCCTTAACCATCTCATCACTTGGCAAGCGGTACAAAGCCAAATAGTTCTCCTGCTTGAAAAGATCTTTAGCACCTGGTGTGAAACCTGAAACATGAACACAAGGAGGAGGAAAGTCAGGCTCTAATCAATGTAAAAGAGAAGTCCCTTTTCCTGCTTCTGCCACCCACTTTGCCTGTGCTCATCCTGACACCTCCCCAGCAATTGGTAGGTGAGCTGTGCTCACTGCACATCTACATAAATATGGCTCAAGATCTGGGATGAAAAACACTCAAAAGGACTAGATTAGTAATTACAGTGTTCATGCTCTTGTTCACTGATGAAAGTCACTGTGATATCACAAGACAGGCAAGGAAGTGAGTTCAAGTTTCCAGGTTTTAATCTCAGTGTTACCTCTAACCTCTTACTGCCCCTATACCTCCACTTTCCCATCTGTAAAATGAGCTGAGGTACATCATTTATCCCCAAACTCCCTGCAAAGCCCTACTGTAAAGACAGCCCAGATATCTGTTCATTAGCAGGTATTCTTTGTCTCCTGATGAGACTGGCAGACTCACACCAGAAGAATATGAAGCCTAGCCAGGGCTGGCTGGCACTGTCCTTGATGACATTTGTTCCTTGGATAGCACTGACAATGTCAGAACTTGCCAAATGCCGTCTCTTTAATAAACTCTTTGGCAACCAAACAACAGCAGAGTCAACTCTGTATTTCCACCTCCTCAGCAAACGGGACTGGGGAAAACAGTCTCATATTCTCCAAGGACTAAGTATCCACTGACAGCTCTGATTTCTCTGTGTCTGTTCATCCAGCTCCTCCTCACCTATCAGCCTGGCCAGCTCACAGAGGCCCCAGGGCACATGCACAGGCAGCACAGCATTGTGAGTCTCCTGCAGGGCGATGTTGCAGAGGTGGTCGGAGAAGCGGCACAGCCGCTCGGTCACGCTGGCGTTGCACAGGTTGAGCAGCACGTTCAGGCCCAGAGGTTTGAGGGAATTCAGGTGCATGTGCCAGTTGGAATCATCAAACTGGATGCAGGAGGGGTTCTGCTGGTCTTGGGACAGGCTGAGCATCTCCAGGTGGTAGTCACACACAAAGTCTTCAGCCTCACAAGCCAACACCTCGCTGTCCCCAACAGCCTGGTCCAACAGGCAGAGAAACTGCAGTTGGTTACAACGAATACAGCTTGAGCCTAGAATCCTCCAGGGAATTCCCAGTTAAATTCCCCAACAGTGGGAACTCTATGGGTTTGAGTTTCTGTTACAGCTACACAAAAGCCTACTTGTATACCCCTCCAGTAAGTCTCACCTGATTATGTTCCTCCTCTCCACCCTCTGTGTCCTTGCTGAAGCTCACGTTGGATCCAGAGGGATGTTTGCTTCTGCTGTTTGGCTTTCGGTGGGCAGAGGCTTCAGGAGCCTTTGGAGCATCACCAGACCAGTTGTTCCTCTCTTGTTCATTGGCCATGTGCACTGTGTCTGCCAGGGGGCCAGAGAGCAAAGCATCTCTCTCATGGGGCTGTGGGAGACCAACAGAGCCAAGTGTGGTGATTCAGTAGTTGAACACAAGGATCAAAAGGATCCTCACTTGCTTCTTCATCTTTAAGCAAAGAATTATGGCACAGGACTTCTCTACAAGGCCCCTCTATAATATCACATCGTGTCACTCAAACTATGATTGCAGCCAACACACTGCATTATGGACTAAGGATCACTCACCTCATCTTCCATCTCAGGGTGGCAGAAGGAACGTGTGGAGAGCTCATCAGTCAGGTCTTCGTGGCTGTCATGAGGTGGTTCCACCTTCCCACTGAAGAACAGAACAGTCTCTGGGCTGGGGTTTGGCCAGGAAAGAATCCCCTGCTTGTCTACACAGCAGAGCACCTAGAACATCCCACAACACCCCCAAGAAAGCAAAATCTTAGTGAAAACATCTCAGTGTTCATGCATAGTTTAAAATATCATGACTTTAATAAGCATATGGGAGGATAGACAAGTCTCTCCTTCACCAGCTTCCTCTCTTAAGAAACTGCACCTAATAACACTCCAAGAAATCCAAGAATTCCTTGCTCTAACTAGATTGGTGGGTTGTTTAACACCAATTTTACTACAGCATATTATAAAACCAGGCATGAAGACCAAGAGGAGGAAGCAACTACTCAACCTATTTCATTAGCTAGTACCTTACCAGGACCCAAACCAGCTGGTTCTTGCACAGGAATCAAGAGGGTAATTTGACCAGAACCAGAGCTGGAAAATACAGACATCCTGTCAGATGTCACAGAGTATCTCAAACCATTGTTTTAGCCTGTAAATGTGCTTGGACATGGCAAGACAATTATAAACTCTTCTACAAAGACAGGTGCCTGAAGGGTTTCTAATTCCAGCACAGCGAACTGATTGCAGTCTGTGCTCAGGGAAGGATGACATGAATGATGCAAATGAAGCATCCTCACAGGGCTCCTCTTTCTGACAACCCAGCAATACTCACAGTGACAGATCCCAGACTGTGGAGCAAGCTGGAAGTGAAGCTCAGAGTTGGGGATTTGCCTTTTAAAACACAGAGGAAGTGGCTCCAGATACAGCGTATCATTTCCTGAGGAGGGAAGCAGAGGACATCAGCCAGTCAGAGCCTCATTCAGTGGAAGATGAAGGGAGAGAAGGCAAAAAGGGAGTATGACATTACCTGCTTTCAGTTTCAACACAGGGATACAATGTAAGATAGACATCAGTCTCTGTGGGAACCTGTTACCTGATACAGTGCTGGTGTTCTCCAGGGAAAAGCATTTCTTCTCCTTTCCACTGATTGCTAACAGTCAGTCTGATTGTTGAATTGAGAATTCACTGAAACTACCTCTTGTCTACCCAAAACCACAGAAATTAATTCTGAAGTGAGTTCATTTCAAGTGAATCAGTTGTCACCTCTTGGTGTTTTTATCCTGAAGAAACTCAACCCCTTGGATTGTGGAGTTTGAGGTCTTTGGTTTCCTTCCACCATGCTGCAAATCAGGTAAAGGATGGGGTCCCTGTGGTGAGGTGACTTGCCCAAGTTTACTTACTGAGGCAATGATAACTTTGGAAACACAGCCAAGGTGCCCTGACTACTCCATGCTTACAAAGGAATTGTAATGGAAGGGAAAGAAGGGGTATTTTGCAAAATTAAAATGTTCAGTTGGCACCCTTCATTTTCCACACAAACATGTTTCAGAGGGAGTCTGGAAGGCAGCAATCAATCCAAGCATCAGAGCTGTGCGTTTCCCTCTGACAATCCTAAAGCCAGCAAAACCAGAATTGAATTACTGTGTTATTTTGCTGCTTTTTAGCTGTTATTCTGGAATACTGTGACTGCAGAGCATTTCCCCTAAAGCTCCTCAAATCATGTTCCCTGGATCCTAATGTTTAGTACAGCAGTAAGCTCAAATACAAAACAATTTGGAGCTATCACCAAGAAAAAAAACACTGTTATTTAAACTGGTTTCTTCTAAGGAAAAATGTTACAAAAGGAAAGAAACAAATCTTCTCAACAAGGTCAGCTAAAATCACTCCCATTTAATATCTGAAAAACATCTCAGCTAAATGATGGCACAGAAAGGCAACAAAATACTCAGCAAAGGAAACGTGTGTGTACCCACGTGCATTCCTTTGAGTGACTGGGAGCAAGGAGACAGGAATTGATTCTTATCATATCTAGGGATTTTTAATCACTCCTGGAGTCCATCTGCCTTCTTATGAAAGGAATCTTAATGCCAGATTAGACAGAGAAGTATCTTTCCTCTACCCACCTGTTTAATCTGGGTGATGCAATTTATAGAGTGGCCAGAGCAGTTCCTTCCCCAGAAAAAGGGCTCCTGAGTTTTTAATTGCTCCAGCTTTGGAAGCACCAATAATATGCTTAAGCCTGATAAGAAGCCTATGGAGCAGGATCAGACTTTTAAAAAGCCTGAACATCCTGCAGTCCCCTCTGCAGTTTGGTCTGGGTGCTGACCACCATTCCCTCTGGGTTTTAGTTTTAGCTTGAACAAGGTTTTTCTGGTACAAGCAAAATACTTCCCTCCTTTCAGACACACACCATACAAAGTTTATTTTACTTCTGGAACAGGACTTGAAAGAGGTACTGTCTCCAGGACAGAAAGTGTTGATTTCAAACCATTTACAATATTCAGAAAAGCACAACTGGACTCAGTATCAAGGTCACCTCAATCTCTGGTCAGCACAGCAGTATTTACATGGGAAGCAGAGGGGGAAGACATGCAACCTGCATGCACAGCAAATTAAAGCAACAAATGAGTGACAATGGACAACTGACACAAGTAAAAAGGGTCTAGAAACAAGCAGGAGATCTGAGAGGAAGGGAAAGGATATAATGAAGTTCTGCAGTGAAGATGGAGGAAAACAATTCATAATAATAGTACCTGAGAAGATACCATCTCTGTGTAGCTGCTGAGAGTGTCCTCTGAAAACTTAGCAAGCTGCAGCAAGAGAAGAGACCAGTTACTATAATTGTGCTCAGAAATGTGCCATGAGGAACATCCTTCCCTCAGGATGTGCCTTCAGAGAGGAGAAAGCAGGAGCCCTGCTCTGTGGGAATCGCTGTACCAGCAGACCAATAACTCATCAAAGCAATTAAGCCTTTAATGGACTCTGTTTTTATCTACTTGTGAAGCCCAGGCAAAGTGCTTGGTGCTGTACATCACAGAGGAACAACAGTCATTACCTAAATGTCTACAGAGAAAATAATAGCAATTAGACCCAGAGGAGGCTCTTTCTGGGTGGTTATTTTTAGTCAGAAAGAGCCAGGATTGAGCGATCTGATTTTAACTTATATGGGTCAGTTACAGGAAGGGAGCTGGAAAAAGGGTTGGAAAAGCAGGTGCCTGGAACACAATGGACACAGAGGAGTGAGGTGATATGAATGGGATGTGAGTAGGAAATGAAAAGAAATTATAGCAGGGCACCACCATGGCGCTCTTGGAATTACACTGAGAAATTCACTAACTCAGATTTTTTGCATCCAGCACAAAGGTATTCCATTCTAGATGCAATTTTGGAAAAGTTTAAATTTAAATTCTTTTCATAACCATAAGTGAACGTGGCAATTACATTTATATGTAAATAAAACTATATCCCAAATAATAACACATATATCTGGCACTTGAAAAAGGGTCAGTTTAACAAAGCCAAAAAAAGCCAAGAGAAATCTGTCAGAAATCATTTAAACTAAAAACTACGAAGGACTATTAGGAGCTGGTTAAGAATACTTTGTTACAATTTTAAAAAGCAACAATCCCACAGTAAAAATAAGAGACCAGTTTTGAGTGAAAGTGAAATTAGAAGTAAGAATTAACATAAAAAATAAGGAAAAGTATAGCAGTAGGTAATTAAAACCAGACGAGTGCTTGTTAAAAACAGTGAAATTGCAAATGACATTGTAGGCAAGGCAGATGGGTTAAATAAATATTGCTATTCCTTATTCAGTGATACAATCATACCATATGATAACTATGAAATATTTTCCATTCCAACACCAGCTACTGAAAGTAAATATGTTTAAATTAGCAGGTCTGGACAATGACTGTTACTGCTGACTTTGCACAAGGCTTGAACTATGGATTAAGTCCCAGTTCAATGGAAGTGGTGCCAATGCCCAAAAAGGGAAGGAGAACCATCCAAGTCACCACAGGACCCCAGACAGACTTTGATTTCAGACAGAACAAAAGAGCAGCTAATGTGAGACTCAATTAAAAGAAAAGTGGAATAATACAACCAGTGCCAAACACCACAACTGTATGAGCAGGAAATCTCCTCAAACTACTGTGATATCTTTTTTGACAAAATTACAAATTTGACTGATAAAAGTATACTTTTGATATAGACCATTTGGTAATTTGACTTGATTCTAAATACTTGCCTAGTTTTCTAATGAAAATACCAAAGTAATAGAGCCCAAGTTAGATATATTAAAAACAGATTATCTCCAAATGGAACAGAAACAGAAATTATTTGCAATAATGTGTTACTAGCTCAAGCAGGGAGAAATCTGGTACTTTGTTAATAGCCTGAAAGAAAACTAAAAACAACACATTACTGATAGAGACTGTAAAGGATACAAAGTTTAGGGCAGGGTTCAATGTAAAGAGGACAAATCACTGTCACAGAACAATACTGACTGCCTGGACAATATGCAAGAACATGTATCCCAACAGGCACAAAGCTAAGGCAGTGTATTTAGGTGCAAAAATGAAGGTTGGACTCACAGGATAAGGATTCTCAGAAAGCAGTAACTGCAGCTGAACAAAACCTGGCCTTTTAAAGCAGTGACTGAAAGATCTAATGGGATCCTTTGTTGTACAAACAAGGGAACACAGAGCAGAAAGTCCAAATTATTCTGAAGTTTATCAAAAGCACAGCTATTACTGTGGAATATTTTGTGGGGCTTGAGATTCATAACCCTCCAGTGATCCTGAAACAGTGGAGAAAGCTGAGAGGAATGCCAAGAGAAAGATTAGAGGTTTGGAAAATATGCTTATAGTGCCTTAAGGTGCTTGAACTGTTTACTTAACCAGAGATGGTAAAAAGGAATGTGAGTAGTTACAACAGACCAGAGTTTTGACTGACGTGCTCTTTGCCCTTAAATCTAGAAGACAAAAGATGTAAAATTTTCCAAGGGCTGGAAATCAGATACTGCAGAAATTCCCACTAACACAGAATGTCCATTTTTAGCAGTGAAGGTAAATAATTACTGAGACAACCTATCAAAGGCAGTACAAATGTTTTCAAACCAATAGCAAATTCCTTTCTAAAAGGAATGTTGCCACAGTCCAACTGTAGTAATGGAACTTGAGGCTGGGACTTGTTCAGGGGGGCACTGGTTTGTGTCCTTTCAATCAGTCACAAGGATCACCTCTGGCCTTGAAAAACTGGGAATAAAACCTCTTGAACATCATAGGAAGGGGAAGAAGGTGGAGAAATGGCCAAGTTGCCACCAAGTAGGCCAAGTGACTGGGGAGGAGAAGGGTCTTACCTGCTACATTTTGAACAGAGAGGAGAGAAGGAAGGAGGGAATTAGAGAGGCCAAGTGACTGCCCTTGTCAGGGTGTGAGTGACCAAGGCACATCACAGCAGCAGCAAGGATAGAGGATCATGTCTGAGATGCCACAGAAGGAGCTGACTGGACAGACAGAGTTGCCTGGACAAGAAAAAGGAGAAGACAGGAAAGAAAAAAAGGAAGGTGGAAGTATGAGTGACAGGGCAAATGGGAATGTTGAGAATGATGAAGCAAGGAAGCCAAGGAGCTCTGGCTCTTCCCAGCTGAATTGTGAATTGTGAAGGGAAAGAGGTCTCAAAAGTACAAACCAAGTGATGCTGAGAATGGGTAGGAAAAGTAAAGTGGTGAAAACATTGAGAAGAGATTCTGAAGGTGCAAATGCTACTCAGGGATGTAATGTGTCCTTCCTCCCAGGACATGGGCAGCTTAGCCATGTTCTACTAGAGAGAAAAGAATAGAAAACATAGACCCAGGGTCACAGAGGGCAAGGAGGAGAGACAAACTCTGTCCAAGTAATAGAAATCAGCACAGAAGACAAACATAGCTCAGTGCATCTCACCAGCACTGCCACCAGGACAGAAGGGATGTGCAACAGCACATCCAACTCAGGATCACATCCCATCAAACCACCAAACTCCATTTCCCAAACCAGCACAACCACCAGAAACTGTTCTTCCTCCCTGACCTACTCAAAAGCCATGCCTGCAAACAAAGCCTCAGAGACTCAGGAAAGGATTGTTCAGCCACAGGGTATTGCAGAGAGAAGATGAATCTCATTCCATCTCAGTGGCTACCCAGTTACAGCCAGCACAGGGCATTTATCTCCATGTTGACACCTCTGACAAATTATATTTATGTGACAGAAAGCACATGCCTTGAAGAGTTTTACAGAATCACCAGAGCTTACAATCACCTTGAAATATCTGCAGAGAGGTTGAAAAAATTAAAGCATCTGTTCAAGAAGTAATATTGTACTCCAGGGAGAGGGCACAGCTGGGATAACCAAAGATCCAACAAGGTTTTACAATTATGTGGACACCTCTGCTGAATTCAGTGTGCTCACTTCACAGAGCCTTTCTGGTTTGATGTGGAGAGAAACCTACCAGTGAGGTGGATGAGGCCTTGCTCATCTGGGCCAACACTCTGGCTTCTCCAAAGGCTGTAGCAAGAATCCACAGGACAGGAAAGAGCAACGGGAGGATGGGTAAGACACCATTCACCTGAAAAAAACAACCTGTGATCACCAACAAGCACAGACAACAAACAGTCAGAACCTCTCACATGACATCTTTTCCACCAAAGTGAGAATAAGGATTAAAGGCCAGGGCAAGAAGGAAGAGGACTGGAAGCAGTGCCAAACAGTGCACACCTTAGGGGGGGTTAATGAAGGAGGCCATGAATCCATCACACCAACTTGCAGCTGTTTTTCCTGCTGAATTTGGTGTAAACTCTAATGAGTTTAAAGGCAAAGGATATCATATATATAGATACAGATAAACACATATATGGCAAATGAGAGAGCAAAACATTTAAAGGTAAGTCTGTAAGGAATGGCCAGGGAAGTTCTGTTGCCCTCCTCCACTGAATGCTCCTGGATCAAGCATGCTTCCAGATCCAGGAAGCACAGGATGCTGTCACAGGATGAATTAAATCACTGAGGGAGGGAATCCACCTCAGTGGTGCTCTGGGGAGGAGGTGTAGTGGAGCTCAGAGCTCTCCTTTACCTGCAGCTGAAGAAGAGTGTACTGCCAGGAAGCAATTCCAGGGGCTTGGAAAATGAAACGCACAGCATTGATGATCAGGAATCCAGCCTGCAATTCAGAGATGACACTGTCACTTATCTACTGGCATTTGTAGGGAAAGTGTTTTCAGTGCCTTGTAACATTCTCAGCCCTGGGGAAAGTATAAAAAATATATTTTTGATGTGCTGCTGCAGTTCCTCCTTCCACTCTCATGGCTATGTGGCTCAGCGTCTCTGAACTGCCCACGGTACACACAGAGTCAGCTGCATCAGTGAGACTGGCCACAACTTCCTGTTGATGGCTGCAAATTCTTCAGATTTATTAACAAAACATGGCTATTCTCAGGGACAAAGGCTTGGAATGAGACCTACCAGCACAATAGGGACAGCATATTTCAGCATCACTGACTGTACAGTGAACCTCTCATTATCCAGGGCTGTCACAGGCCGTGACAGAGCCATTTCCAGGCACCACCTAAAAGACAGAAAACAGCTTGAAATTTCAGCAACCAAGACCCCAACCCTTCACTTTCCTTGGATATAAACCTCCTAGCAGACCTGATTAGGACATTGTCCTCAGCCTATGCTATGAGGAAGGGCTGTCAAGAGAAGCCAACACCTACAATAAGCGTGTGGCACTTGCCAGGGTAAATTTGCAGTGCTGTCAAACAAACTCCTCAGGTCTCCTCACCTGCTTAGCAGGAAGGCAGCAACAAGGACACAGAGCTGGGTAGGCACTGTGCCCTGCATTTAACCCACCTGACATTATCAATTATTGGGGTCTTCAACACTCGGAAGAGACGATAGAGCTGAGGATTCTGAGGTCCCTTCTTCACTTCTCCCCTGGGGGAGGGTGGGGGTGAGAAGGGTGGAAATAGATCTCCGGGTTCCAGAACTATGTGCTCATCATCCTAGAACAAAGGTCAGAAAGCCAAAAGGCTTGTGTTAAAGCACATCTGGTTATTTCAGGAGAATTGGCATTTGGAGTGAAAGTTACAATTAAAACCACCAAAGGTAAATTTCAAGCTTTAAACTTTTTCCAACCTTCTTCAAGCAGTAAAATCTTTGTATAGATCTTGTGAGTAGTTAATTTACTTCTACACCAGGTATCTTATATTACCTTCTTTTATAATAAATCAGTAGTAAGGAGAAGGTCAAAGCAGACAAGCTTTATTTCTGCACATAAAAAGCAGGATAAAGGATGAGGTTTGTATGTCATGTTATCCTACTGGATAGGATTCACTCTACTTATATTTAGCAGCACATTACATTTTCCCCTTGACCTGAGAGAGAAGGAAATATGGTGCTTTTGTATAACATTAATGTGTCCCATCCAGTGGGTTTGGAAGTTCATGGAGAAGATGGAGCCTGGTTAACTATGCACTATCCTTGACTGAACTGGAATTTCAAGCCATTTTCAAGGTCAGAAAAAACAGACACTCCAATAATCTGTACTCTGGGAATTAGAGTATTAGCAAGAAAAACCTGGGAAATATATTGTTACAAGACAAGGAAATTAGACAAGCAAGTTACCTTAATCCCTCTCAGAGAAGCAAAAGACTCCTGGCCTGGCCTCAAAGCAACAACATCTCCTTCTACCAAGAGGCTCACGGGCAGGTTGACAAGATGCCCATCCCTGTAGGCCCAGTGAAGGGACCAAGATGGGGCATAAGGCATGTGAAGGTCAGGGTACATGGAATCTGGCCATTTCACCTCTTTGCCAAGTGTATCTGAAAGCACAAGGTGTGAAAGAATGAAGTGGTAGCAATTCTGGATTTACATCCTGTAGTGGTTTTAAATCCCCCAATGCTAAGCTGAGCCCATTCCCATGATCTTTTATCACCTCTCTCTTCCTCCTTGATGGCTTTTCCCTTCTCTGTCCACCCAGTATTAACAACTAAAGAGTCATTTAAAAACCTGTACAACAGAAAAGCTAAAGGCTGTCCTTAAAAC
Organism: Aegithalos caudatus; assembly: GCA_013389925.1. Lineage (NCBI taxonomy): Eukaryota > Metazoa > Chordata > Aves > Passeriformes > Aegithalidae > Aegithalos > Aegithalos caudatus. Next base: position 83,284 of record WEIU01005906.1, on the reverse strand, counting down.
TGCTCCACTGAAATGAACTTCCCCCTCAGGCCCCCAAAGCCCCCATTGAGAAGATGCTCATGCACAGCAATTTATTTCCTTCTGCTCCATGTTGTGGTACAGCCCCATGTGTTCTCCCCTCATCATCTGCTGCAAGGCAGATATTTTTATAAGGATAGGAGGATTTGAATTACTCCAAAGCACAGCCATAACAGACGCCCACCTGGTAACAAACAGCTTGGAAGCACATGGCCACATGACAGCTCAAAATAACTGTTTTACAGGACAGGCATGAGGAGAACACACTTCCCACAGCCTGTTTCTGTGCAACACAGGGGAAGGTTAGCAAGCTTAATTAGGAATGCATGTGATCAGGTTTGGGGAAAGATTCAATGGGAGGAAAACACAAGTGCAAATGGGACAGCTGAAGGAGACCTCACCGTTTATCTTATCAACAATGGTCTGAAGCCTCCTCTCCACCTCTCTGCACTTCAGCCTCTCTTGACGCCCGATCATGAGGAGATCCAGGAGGAGCAGGAGGAAGAGTGCCAGTGCATTCACTATCTCAGCACCTTGGCTTCACACAGCAAAACAGGAGGAAGCAGAATGCTGATGAGGTTTGAGTAAACGAGCAGAATACACTGCCAGACACCCACAGAGATAAACACACGACTGCCTGCTTGTTTATTCCCACATCCCATGGATTTATGGGCTCAAAAAGAAACGCATGATCACACTACTTCTCTAGGTTAATGACACCAGAGAGGTCTGAAAGGACCCATCTCAATTAAAAAATACTTTACAAATATGGTCATGGCATGAATAGCACACTAACTTCTCCCATGAGGCACTAATTTCTTCAGTTTCAAAATACTTCCTAACTATGATAATGTCTTAGGAGTTTAAAGATCTAAGAATGCTGTTGAAAAAAAAATAAAAACAAAAACCAAGACAAAAACACCCTCAGTCTCTCCATAGGATTCTCTCTGGGTCTATTAGAAGTAGAATTAAATTGGCTGAAGTTCTGTGAAAGGGATTGATAGGAAATTACCAGTGTGAGTATGCAGGTATCTAGGTATCTAGACAGAATGAGGGACAACACTTACGTCAATCACACACAGTACTAAGATCTAAAACCACCACCTTGCTTCAGTTAAGCAGCACAGGAAGCTTTGCTCACCTCCCCTGTGGCTGGCTCCCATAGCAGCACAGCAGCAACAGCACTGCCAGCAGCATCAGAGATGCACCAGGCCAGTGGAAGCAGGAGCAGCGGTTACCATGGTACAGGAAACTGCTCCTCCACACCTCCTGCAAAGGGAGAGCAGCAGACAGTCAGCACTCGTGGAATACAGAGCCAGACATTTGGAAAAGCAGAGTGAGAAAGGGTGAAGACAGCAGCTGGTGCTCCAGGGAGAAGAGAACTTTGTGAAACCCTTGAACATGATATAGAGCATCCCAGATTCATTGTGTGAATCCTCCAGCACCAATGGATCTCAGCTGGGGAGTCTGGGTGAGGACTCTCTGCTTCTCCCTTGACTGGAAGAATGAAAAGGCTTCTGTGCCAGGCTGTCCCATTGTCACTGACCAAGGAACACTTTAAAGCACTGTGCATAAACACTGGCACTTTGTATTCAACACACATGCCAGGCAAACACAGTGGACAAGGGGAGACTGTTGAGCTTCACAGCTCTGTATCTCCACCTGAGATGGACCCTCTAAGCTCACTGCCCTTAGTGGCTCTTGAAGTCCTGAGATCCTTCACATGGCAAGAGGCATCTTCCCACAGAGCTCTGGCATCCAGGAGAGAAGTGCTGACAGAAACTCACCCTCAGGTAGATTTCTTGCTTTGTTGCAAGGACTTTAGCAGTTCTACACCTGGACACACTGAGGGGGGAATACAGCCAACTTCTGTTTAGCCCTCATCTTATTTTGAGAAGGGGAGACCAAATGCCCACCTTGTGCTGTTTGGAGCCTCACCTTCCATGAAGTCCCTTTTTTCCGTTCCTTCTGATGCCCCTCCAGCAGTGCTGACAATTGGTCTCTCAGGATTGTGAGGGCTTTCTTTGTGGTAAGGCCCAAACTTGAGGTCATCTCATCCTGAGGTGCCAGGAAAATAAACTCGTTAGAGCTTCCCTGTTTTCCTTTTAGGCTTTCTCCAGGTGGCTGACAGAGCGTGTGACCATGAATGCCCTGCACTCATCATCACCAGCTTGATTCTTCATTTTCCTGAAATCATCTTCCCTCCTGTGAACTTTAGACAGCTGGCTGGAATTGAAGCATTTAGATAGTATCAGGTAAACAAAGTGGTCCTGACTGTGCTGATAAATACTTTATCAAAGCACAATACCAAGTAATTTCTGTGAAACAAGATCCACTCAGCAGAGGCTGAGGACAATACAAACAGAGCTTAGGGAGGCTTGAACTGGTATCACCTTGTAGAGACAACAGAACGTAGTTATGGTAGAATTTTAACCATACAGGATGAATTTTGCTAACAATAGTAAAAACTAAGTAGTAGAATATCCACAATTCAAAACAAGAGCAGTCCAATTTCCACAACTGCTTGCTACAGATTTTTGTTTGTGAGTTCTGTCTCTGTGAATACTTTGATGCAGAAGCTCCCAGATTTAAATGCTAGGCTGTGGATCATTTCAGGACTTATAACCCTGCCATCAACTCCTCCTTTTACAAGAGCAAACACTGGAGTTTTAAGTCCAAACTGCGAGGGAGACATTTGGACTTGCAGGAAGCACAGAGTTCACAGCACTGCTCCCTCAGTGCTCAGCAAAGAGGCAGCAGTCCCCAAGGACACATCTCAGGAGTGTGCCATATGGAAAACACTGCCACAAGATGCTGGTAACAGCAAAGTGGGGTAAACACGGGCATTTCTGGGCCAGGAACATGAGCACTTTCCTTTCTCCCAAATCACAGACTGCAGTGAGGCACTGTGGGCACCAGATCACTGACAGCAAATCAACAGGGAAGAGCAGGCAGGTGTCCATGGGAGGACTACAGCAGGGAACTCCTAAATAAAAGCTCTCATGGGCATTTCATGCTTTAATACAAACACATTGAGCATGTACAGCACACAGGATATCCTGCATGTTGGAAATGTTCACGTGTGCCATTCTGTGCCCAGACTACAGAGCTACTAAACACAAACAGGCAGGAAGTTTGTCCCTCCTGTCCCCAGCAGTGTGACACAGCCCAGAGCTCAGGCAGGAGCTGCAGCTCTCCCTGCTCCTGTAGCTCTTTCCAGCACTGCCAAACTCACCATGGTCTCAAACTGCAGCAGTTCTGCTGCTCAGGAGCTGCTTGCACACACCCAGCTCTGCAACTGCAGCTTGGCTCTGATCTGTTCTTCCTGTTCCTTAACTGCATGGTTTTGTGATGAACATTTACTGGAAACTAATCTTGGACTTCAGACTCATTTACATTGATGGTCCAATCCAAAACTGCAATATGTTGAGGAACAGAACATAAATTCCCTTTCAAATACCATCTACCACACACACACACACTCTTCCCACCTATCAGGGACAACCTGAAACAGCAAATTCTGTCCAGGCATAGTCCAGCAAAGCTGCTTTAGCTGCACTTTTACAGAACTAAAAATAATCCTGCTGCAGTTTTCATTCTCTGTGTCAGTTTTAGGAATAGAGGAAGCAGTTCTGTGTTGTTCTTGGAAGCAGCCCAGGTAACATCAGCACAGGACTAAACATAGGAGTGTCTCAAAGACTCCCAGAGGAGAAGATGGCAGTGGAGCTGGCACCAGCCATGCTGCTGCACCACAGAGTGCTGCAAACAGGAGTGTCTGACAACAACACTCAGCAAGGGACAATCAGGCTTCTCTCTCTTGTCTGACTGCTGCCTGTCTGGGGCAGAGCAAGGCACCAGAAATATAAATCCTCTCCAGCACAGGGAAAGCAGACAAATAAAACACACAGAATGAAAGGCAGCAAAAATAATAGGGACTTGAGCTGAAAAGCAAAGTCTGCTTAGACACCAAGCTGCTTCCAATGGATACATCAGGAGCTACAGAAGAAATTAGAAGAAAGCTGCACTTTATGCCAACATCTACTATAGTAACTATAGTTACTGTAGTTTCTCTGGAAAGAGAAACTGCCACAGCACAACAGGCAGTGAGCACAAAAAGGCAGCACATCCAGAGGCAATCAAAACAGGTTCCTGAAATACTTGCACACCTGCTCCAGACTTTACACAGGAGTTACCAGTTTGGCACAGTGTCCTCAAAGGAACGTGGAACATAGCAGGTGACAAAGGACAAGTGCATTGTGGCAGAGCTGGGGAAGGGTAGGGATTGTTAAACACCCATCCTGACACTTAGTTCATGGAGTATTTGGCAAAGTCTTTGTTTACCAGAGTCAATCTGGTAAACAAACACTGTAATACTGTGAGTGAGGGCTCCTGGGGGCACTCTGGTAACCTGCTGTGGGTGAGCATCAAGGGAAAGAGCCTGGGACCCAAATGAAAGGGACAGGCAAGAGCCACCCTGAGCTCCTGGCAAGGGGCAGCTCCAGGTTTGCACAACAAAAGCTGCCCTGCTAAGTCATCAACTGCTAATGAGGCATTTTTCAAATGCCCTTAAGTAAACCTTTGGCAAACCCAGGCCTCTGAAGCTGTCCCAGAGGGATCTTTCCAGCCTTTCATCAGCTGCAAGTGCTGTTCCTGCCACAAACCGGGAAGTGAGCACCCCAGGGTGAAGAAGCCGTTCACAGGAGGTGTCAGTTCATTAATAAAAAACCTCAACATTCACATCTGTGCTTTGGAAAGTTACCTCAAAGAGAAAGCTGCTAATTTTCTGGCCCAAACAGAAACAGCAAGACACCTTCCTACCCAGCTGCCTTAGCACAGGGTTTCCTCTGAAGAACAACAAAGAAAGAGCAGACAGTAAATTCCAGGTTATAGTGAAAGCAAACCCCTGATGGGTATCAGTAGGCATTTTAAAAGGCTGTACTTTCCTTTTGCCTGTGCCTAAAGGCAAAAAGTCCTAAGGGCAAAATGAGTAGTTGTGTCCTCCTTTGCCCTGGAGAGCACAGGAGCCTCTAAGTGCACTTAGGGCTCCCCTGGAGCTGACCCCTGCCCTGGCCATCCCAGCCTCAGTGTGAGAGGCATGGCTGGAGCCAGGTAAAAAGGGGATGATTGCATCCTTCTCTTTGGGATGGTATCAGGGCTCTCAAGAGTTCTGATCTTTGGGATGGCTGTTAGGGGAAAAAAAAGTGCAGGACATTTCCTTTGTGCATGTGATTTTATTTTCTAGAGGCAATGAATGTGCTGAGGTGTGGACTGGATGGGAACACGAAAAAATGTGTGAATTTCTCAACTCCTAGTAAGTATTCTACATGTTAAATTACTGCTTAGCCTGCCTGAAAACATTAGGGAAAGGGAACCTGAGAGAAATCTTGCAAATGCCCAGGGTTAGGAGCTGGTTTGGCTCTTCAGGAAGGAAACAAGAAGTAGCTCAGAGGCAGGAGATGAGGAGTCACAGAATCTATAGACTTTTCTTTGCCTTCTCCTTTCAGTTGATGCTCCATAGTTTGACAGGGATAAATAAGTTGTCAAATACCCAAGAGCTTGTTTAAACCCATAGCCTTGCCTGGCTCATAGCAAACAGGTTCTCTTTGCCTTCCTCAGAGGTTGCAGGAGCATTTTCAGGCTCACAGGTAGGAAAACTGTGGTTATTTTCTGATTTTTCCTCCCACAATGTGAAGTTGTTCCCGAGCAACACCACCTACCCATGTCTGCTTCCTGCAGCCCACCTACATCCTCACACAAATTCACCACTGAGCTCTCTTCCTAAAATTCACATTTTGTTCTTTTACACATAGAACTGTTTAAAATTACCTTAAAAGATTATCAGCTATCTCACACTCTCTGCTACCTGATGAAGGACAGAGGTCTTGCAGCTTTCTTCCAGAGGAACAAAGTAGAGCCCAGAATGTGTACAGAGAAATGGACACTAAATATTAGTATATTAAAGTCCTCTTATATTTTCTCACAGCCATTACACATCCATAGTAGCATATTTATTTGTTGTGCCAGTAAATATTGATACAGTATGTGCCAAATATTTTTTTTAATAATACAGGAACACAAATATATTCCTTGCTTTCCAGAGCAAAGTGGGTTGAATCATCCTCCATCCTCTGTGGATTCAGTCTCTTTCAGAATAAGGGATTCTCACCAAGACTGCTGTACACTTGAGTGTAACTGCCTTTACAAAGACTGTTTAAACAAATAAGCAAACAGAATACAAAATATTTGCTACAAGTTTCAATTCTCATAGATTGCAGATCCACCCCTCTGATTCAGAGTGGTGGAAAACCCTGCAAGGCAGTTATCAGACTGTTTCCCTCTTTCCAGCCTACACTCCCTAGGCTCCTTTTAAAACACCTCAACTCAATTGCTTTTCAGATCTGAACAGCTGGAGGTGGGAAACTGGGCAGCTGAATGTTCTTCCTTTTTCCTGAGAGCTATTTTGCATTCCTTAGCAGAAAAAGAAGGCAGTTTTTAATTTAACAATGACACCTTGCAGGCAGGGATTACACCTCCTAAAATGTAAGCATTATTCATAGGTTCAAAAACACACAATAAGGAGTAACTCCACCAAATATATTTACATTCATTACCGTAAATCAGATTCTTATTTAGGATAAATCACAATATGGCACAAAGTGGGGGGTTTGGATCTGATCAGAGAGGATGACAGACATCAAATACATGACAGCACACAATTTCTTGGGGTAGCATTTCATACAGCAGCCTAGTGCTAGAGGGATTTATTCTTGTTCTAAAGCAAATCACCCATCAGGATGCTACAGCTCCTGTACACCTGCAGCTGCTGATTTAGTGCTTGGACTGCCTGAAATGGCTCATCCCTGCTACAGAGTGACACAGATGGAACCAGCAGGGCCAATCCATCAGTCAGTCTGGGCAGAAACTCCCCGTGATTACCCCATCCCTGGTCCCAGTCTTGCTTTCTGTCTTTCTTGGTGCTCTCCTGGCTACTTTTCCTAAGAGATCAGATCCCTGAGTCCAGGCAAGAATGTTTCTCTAGTGACCCAGGCTACATCAATCATCCCCCTGGCACATTCCTACTCCATGGGATGAACTTTTGATTAAAACTCTGGACTGTCAGGACAGCTGGATTCTCTAATTCCTTCTGCCACTTGTTTCTGCATGACAGTGGGAAATGGGGCTACCAGCTCCCCACCAACTGCTGTAATTGTGAAGATTTTCTGAACATTCACCAGCCCACCTGAATGCTACTGGAAAGCTCAAGAAAAAGAAATGTATGTTGATACCTGCACAATTCAGGCAGCTCCACCAAGCAGACCATGGCTCTGTGGGAACCACTGCCTTTAAACCTGCACATGCTGGGAAAAGCACCAGAAGGCACGAGGAACACAGCTCTTAAACTTGGTTTGAATGCACCTGACGTGAGCTTGGCAGCCTCAGCTGAGCTGCTGGTGGTCTCAAATCAAGTGAAACAAGCAGAGTCTTCAGCACAGCAGTGCCCAAGTTAATGGACAGAGAAATAGGCAGCAACCATCTCCTCCCCCCAGGATGCAGCCCAGGATGAAAGGCAGCCCAGACCCCCCGCTACCCCTGGACAAAAGAACCCCCCAGCTGGGGAACTGGGTGCCTGCAGGGGCTCCAGTGTGGCTGCTTTGAGGCTCACTAACAGGGCCTGCAGATTCCCCCTGCAAAAAGACAGAGCTGCAGGAGCACAGAGCTCTGAGATGTGGCCAAAGCAGCGCTCACCAGCCTGAATCACTGCTGCACTTTGCTGTGCACAGGGTCCATTTTAATCCACGCAACAACATTTTATGCTCTCCATAAAGCACGGAGTAAAGATGCCAACAGGCACAGTCAACCTTTCTACACAGGTAATGCAAAGCCCAGCACTTTGCCTCTCCCCAGCAGCAGAGAAAGAGGCAGCTGCTCCCCAGGACACAGCCCAATTTGGAATTGTACATTCCTCAGTCTGTCCCTTCAGTCCTGTTTGGAGCAGCAAATCCCCAACCATAGTTACCTGTCCCACCAGGCTGCTGGCAGGATGAGACAGGGTTTATGCAGCGCTTTGAAGCACTACACGATTATTAAGCTTTAATTATTGTAATTTAGCCAGTTGCATTACTTCTCCAAGTTCAGAGAGCAGTTAGGGGTCTGCATTTATCCTGGCTTCAACATGCAGCAGTGCTTTATGCCAGTGCAGAGCTCCCTCCAGGGAATGCTAATCCCCTCCCAGAGGCCAGCAATGCTCAGAAATCCACAGAACTTCAGTACATCTTTCATCCCCCTGATAGTTTCCTTCCCATCCCTGCTTCTTCAGCTGAAGACTTTGGGGACTCAAACTATGATCCAGCCTGGCAGGTGCACTGCAGGACAGATCCCACAGGGATAAAGAGGTTCAACAGTCACACATCAAAGCCCACAGAAGCAACAGACAAATTTAAGCCATGAGGCAGAGGGGCAGCAAAGCAGAAGTCAGCAGCTAAAATCCCGTGTGGATCTTCCAATTGGTCCTGGGGTTAAAACTGCAGTTTAATACAGTTTCTTTTCCCTGTCAGCACCAAAAACAAGCTACTCCCTAGCTAAAATCATCACTCTCTGTTTCATGTCCTGCCATAACCTCCTTCCCCAAAACCTCAAAGCTCTCCATGCCCCATCACATCAGGCAGGATGCAGACTGGGGAGGGAGACAGGGAAAGCCATTTTGAAATTAAATGTTAAGGGAGAGGAACTTACTTTGCGACCTTTGCCTTGGTGGGGAATCCAGAGATCGGCCTGTTTGAAGAGCATCTGGGCTAAATTCCTGCACCACTTCCCCAGCAACTCGCACTGCTGCTGCTCTCCAAAAATGAGAGAGCAAAGAGGGAGAGGGAGCGAGACTGTGCAGAGCCCAGCGCTGCAGAGAATGAGACAGAAGCAGCAGAGTGAAGCACCAGGCTGCTGATTAATTCAGCCTGTTCCCAGTCACGCTGCAGATCCAGCAAGGAGGCGGCGGATGGGGGTGGGGGATGAGGGAGGATGAGGGATGGAAAGAGGGGGAGAAGAAAGCAGAGAGGGAAGAAAGTTTTGCCCAGGATAGCACCAGATGTCTGTGAGAATAGTTCATTCATCAGATGGAGCCGACACAGTGAGGATCCCTGGGCTCACTGCCTGCAGAGCTGCATATGCATGCACAGGAAGGAATGATGCTGACAGACAGGGGTCTGTGCAAAAGCAGATGGCAAATTAGGTAGGACAAAGTGCTATAAAATATACTACAGGGGAAGGAACATCACAATAGGCATGGAAAAAAGACTAAATTTAGACCAAGAGACCCTGGAATACTAACTGCCCCACAGATGACTCCACAGCTCTGGATTCAATCTCAATTCGAAAATGTAAGTATTTGCTATTTAAACAAGTTGAGATGGTTACAGGTCCTGCCTGAAGTGTTTCCTCCCTCTTCTCTTGTTGATTAAAGAATGCAGCAAAAGCCCCTCTTGGCATCCCATATTCATCCTGAGGCACACAATCTGAACTAAAAGGTGCACATAAATTCACCATAGCCATGCCTGGGGCTCCACATTTACCTGGGCATGGCACACAGGAATCAAAGCATAATTGTAGACAGGTAAGGGCTGGGTAGAACAACAACAAGGGAATAAAAAGGTGAAGAAGGAATGAGACTCCTCTCTCCTCATCTTTTGCAGGAATATTTCCTTCTCACTGTTGGAGGGATGCACCTTTATAAGTGAGTTTTTATTTAGCTCCTACTTCAGTGCTGTCCTAATTCTGTCTGGGGCTTCCTAGTTCTGCAGAGCAATCACTAAAACAACTGCTTTCATTCCACACAGAAAGGGGTGAAGAACTGGCCCAGCCAAGCACCACCTCAATAGCTGGCCAAGGATTAAGCTGCCTGGTACCAAACAGGACAGGCACTGCCAAGGCTTCCAGTCTTAGCATATTGTGCAGCTCTGAAGACCAAATACAGGTGTCAGGACTCACCCACCCTGCCTGGACAAAGCTCTTCCCTTTCCTCTCCTTTTCTGAGGTTCAAATGCCTCATTAGGCACAGCCCATATTCTGTGTTTTAAGCCAGAAGGGCAGAGATTAAGTGGCCTCAATATTCACAATAAACCCAACACAGGGTCTGGTTATCACCTGTGTGTTGGCACTGAGGTACATATCAGTGTATCTCACAAAGCTCCCAGGGCCAAAGCTGAAGGGAAGCAGACACTCTATTTATTTAATGTAACTTCAGGAGAAAGCAAAAGAGAGAAAGAGGCAAAACATCTTTTATCCTTCTGACAGGCATTTTGTTTCCTAGACAACAATTTGAAACTGCAGAAAACAAGAAAATGTCCTAATGGCACAATTTTTCTTTCCTGCTTGCTAAGGAAATACTCATCTACTCCTTTCAACACAAAGAAAAAAAAAAGGAGAGAAAAAAGAAAAGATCAACAACAAGACTGGTAAGAGTGGATAAACCCTCACACAACATACTTGTAAGACCCCTTCTTTATTACAGTGCTTGCTGATCTGTTTCCCATGGCTTTGTACCTACTGGAGACTTGAATGAAAGTGAGTAAAACAACTTGCTTGTGCAATACCAGGAACAATCCTTGTGCTTCATGCAGCTAGAGGTCCCAACCTCAAAACCTCCAGCTTTGGTCATTGACACAAAAGGAATTGGATCAAATTACTTATTCTTGCTTACCCCACTGCTGAGAGTCTCACTCTAAAGTGTTTTGTGTAGGGGAGTAATTTGTAGCTTCCTTCTGATATCAACTGGTATCAGAAATTGCATCTGGATATGTTGTGCATTGTGATATTTGTGCATTAAATAATAGAATGAAAGAGCAGAAGACAAAAACTTGGGATCTGAAGATAAAACTGGGACATAAAATAGAAGGCTGAGTATAAAGGAAGGGACTGACCTATACAAAATCTGCAGCATAAATGAGAGACGCCTGTGGAAAAAGGATCAGTTTGTGAAAAAGCCCTTGGAAGAAGAACTGAGCTTTTAGAGAACAGCAGGGAATAAAAACAGACACAGTCACTGGCAGGATGAGAAGTGGCAAAGGACTTGGGCTACTTTTCAGTCCAAAGGTAGGACTGTAGCTCTTCTCAGGCAACCTGGAACAAGGACCAACAGTGCAGGAGCTGGAGCCATGGGGAGCACAGCACAGGCTCCCTGAACACGTTTCCAGGCTCTGGCCAGGAGGCACAGAGCTGTATCCAGGCTGCAGCAATTACACAGGGACAATACAGCTCAGTTGTTATGGGTAACTGTGGAATGGATGATGTCAATAATTTTTGTTAGTTGTGTGGCTGCAAATCCAGCCTCCATCTAATGCAATGCAAACTCAGGAGCCTCCCAACTGTCCTGTGGCAATCAGTGCTGCTCTCTCAGTCTGTGCTGAGTGGTCTTGGGGCAGAGATTCTGGCACCTTTCACAAGGACTAAATTCACTTCAGAAATACACAGAAAATTAAAAAGTCAGGGGAGGAGGGGAAAGAACAAGATATCAGCACATTTCATTTCAGGTTTTGGCTCCGCTCCTAAAATACTCTCTGCCTCTCTCTGTGGTGTCTGACTTCTGGCAAAAACGGGAAGGCAGCCTGCATTACACCTGACAAATTCTGAGCTTCAGCCATTCCTGACAAGGGAACTTATTAGCCAGCTGAAACCAGAGGACAAGTCTCTCATCTGAGTGACAGATGTCTGTGCTGCAGCAGTGCTCTGAGCACATCTCCAGCTCCAGCAGTGCTAACTCTCCATCACACACACATTTTGAAGAGATTCCCTTCAACCAGATTTGGGACTGATGTTTTCACGTGGGTTCATTTTATTTTTAGCATTTTAAAATAAACCCAGCACATCGAATTTACTGCTGAGGTTACAAAGCAGGTTAATTTGTTCCTTTATCAGTGCATATGTGTCCAAGTTCTTCACTTTGGGAAGGAAGATGGATTCCACCTCAAATGGGGTAGAACAAGGATCTGCAGCATTAATTTAAAAAAAAAAAAAAAGGAGCAAACTCCTTAGCACCAAATAATAATTACAGAATGGTTTGGATTGAAAGGAACATTAGAGATCATCTAGTTCCAGGCCCCCCGCTCGGGGATGCTAACAAGACTAAAATCGTGGTCTTTCCTCAGAATCCAAGTTGTAAAATGCATATTTATGTACCTGTGGGTTTTTTTAATTCCTATTAAAAAGATTGTGGTGATCTCTTGCCTTTATTTTTTAATTCCCAACCAGAAAGGAGGGAGAAAAAAATTCAGGAAGTCAGGAGAGGAGGTTAGGATTTGAAAACACCATGTAACTCCTTGTCAGGACACTTTCCTAATAGGCCTTTTAAAGGTCTATTACAATACTGTCCATGCTGCTGCCTGTCCAGCAATTTGATATGATCTTCTTGCACTGTGCAGTGGAGAATGTCATATGAGAAAGGTGAGGCAAAGAGTGACCTACAGTGAAAGTGTCTCTGCTATGCCCTGCTCTCTCAGGGGCTCTGAGATCCTGCACAGAACACACCCCTCCACACAGTGGTAATTGCACCATCTCCTAAAATGATCAATACCAGATTAGCCCATGATGTCATTAATAAGAGAACAAGTAGATAATTTTCCTCATTGGAACATTAACTCCATGGCAATGAAGCAATTTGATATAAAACAACACAGGTCAAACACATCCTCTGAGCACTCTGGAACAGAGAGCTTTGGGCAGGAGTGAGCCCAGGCCCTCCTGCCCAGGGCAGAAACCCAGCAAAGAAGCAGCTGAGCAGGCAGTGCCACAGCTGATGTGAACCTTTCAAAGTCACACTGCTGTAGTATCTCTTAGTCCAGGTGAATCCCTAGCAGGTACTTTGTACTAGTGAACAAAACCATTTCTCACTGCTGCAAACAAAACAGCAGGGAAGGGATGCACAGAGAAATCAGAGACAGCCAAGAGACAAAGCTCATGGTGTGGTGGGGAAAGGGACACCAGAGAGAAAAGCAAAGAGTGTTCACTCTCACCAGAGCTGGCTGAGACCCCAAGTCACCATCAGCAAAACTGGACTCAGATTATTTCCTTGCCCTAGTTTATTTAACAAATCTTTCAGTGAATTCAGCCTTTCGAGTAAAGCCAAGTTGAGTGCCCATGGGAATGGAGCCCCAGCTTAGAGCCCAAAAAAGAGGCACTGCAGGTGTGACAGAGCACACCCCACCTGTGCTGCTCCACTGGGGTGCCTCAGTCCCACCCTGCAAAGATTTCCCTGCTGACACAGGGATGTGAAGGTGACACAATCCTCAATTTCAATACTAACCAGGGATTATACCACTACATAATAATACCACCTAAAATAATAAAGACATTTAAAAGGACTCAACATTTAAGTTGGGTGTGACTGTTATCAGCAAACCTACCTGACACTTCTCCTTGAGGTCCATGGCTGTGCAGTTCTGTAAGCATGTCCAGCAAAAGGGGACAGCTCCTCAGGGGAGAATGGCTCCTAGGTAGGGAAGAGCTTGGCTACATTTACCACATCACCATCTGTAGAAACAGAAGGGGAAGCAATCAAGTCTCCCACATTGCTTCCTTTAGAATATGAAAGTGATGAAATTCACAAAATTCAAATTACAGGATTAGTCTTTACAAGAAGGAGAACTAGGGAGATGAAAGTCCCTCTAATAGTGCATCAACCCACCCCATAACTCAGGAGTTAATTTAACTCTCCCCAAAGTCTGGCATGCAGAGATGAATTAAATTCCCTGCAGTGCAGAGTAAGAGTATGACTGTAGCCCTGACAGGCTTTTGGGCAAACATCCAAAAAAAGGCTGACAAAGCCTGGATTCCACCAGGTGTTGGAGCAAGCTGTCACCCACGGCTATTTGTCTTGTTACTCTTATCTACCAGGAGCTTTGTCCAGCTAATCTCTAATGGAGCCAACAATAATGATTCCTCCAATTGCTGAACATCACATCCAGTCTTTGACAAGGCTGTGCTTGCTGGGCTGAGCACGGATCTGATCACCAGTAAGTAGGCCAGAACTCCTAAAAACATTTCCAGATGACCACAGATCAACATCTTTTCTCTTTTCAGCAAAACTGGGACTCCAGCAGAATTGAGGTAGGAAGCAGCTCTGGAACTCACATTCTTCTTCCAGCTCACCCTCCTTTACTTCCCATGGCACAAATTCATTCTCCTTCAACAAAATCTCTTTTCTGGCTGTAACAAAGGATCTGTGTACATTGCTCCAGAGGACTCTTTTACACATAAACACATGATACTTACTGTAAGATTATGCTATGATTTTCTTGGGAAAGTATTTCTGTTAGTTAAAAATTCCTGGTTCTATTTTCTTAATATCACACAGAAGCTCAGGGCTTGGACATATCCTTCTTCTACTTCCAAATAAACAAGGAAGAAGCTAGATATGCAAATCAACCCAAACCACCCACACACCTCCTAGATACAATGGGACTGGCCTTTGCCAGCTGGGATTTACTACCTTGATTTATACAACACTGCCTTCTTCAAAGATGGATTCTGGAGATCCTATCCTTGTGGCAGTCACTGTCAGTACAGCTCTGACAATGCTGCATCATTTCAAGGAAAACAAAAGGCATCCAGAAGCTTACTCAGAAAGCCATTCTGTCCCATTCTGCAGTTAGATTTCAGTATTTCCTCTCCTGCAGGCAATCCTGAGGGGGAAGGAGCAGGCATTCAAAATTCAGAGTGCTGGTTATCAAAAACCTGCCTGCAGAACCACATCCTGCACCTGCAAGTGCCATTTTTTGGCTGCCAGGCTGGTTGGCACGAGCCACCAGCCTGGACTCTGCCCTACTTTTCTGTTCTGTGACCCTTTCAATGTGCACACAATGAGGGAATAAAGTTATTTTCAGTCACTTCATATCCCTGCCAGGCCAATTAGCAACTGCAAAGAGAAGATCAGACAAAGTTACTGGAGTGAAGCTGACAAAGAGCTCCCAGCAAAGGGCTGGGAGTGGGAAGGAGGAAAAAGTACTTTTGTGTGTTTGCACACAGCAGTTTAGAGCCTTAGTATCATGCCTTTAATTTGAGAGTGACTTCAGTATAAGGGAAGGCAAGACAAGATGATTTTAAGGAGAAAATGGTCACTAACAATAAAAGGACTAAGATAAATCCATGATCCTTCTTTTTAGTCCCCCCCAAGATAAGATTAGTCAATCTACTGAAAGACTCATGCACCATGCTCTCACTTGTTCAAACAAAACCAAGAGCCTGAATTTCTCTCTGGATCTGGATTTCAAAAGCATCCAGCAGGGGTGGGTGGCCATGGCTGCAGGGCAGGGGCAGAGCTGGGCAGGAGGCAGGATTTCTGCACTGTCCTCAGGGACATTCTGCTTCTGGCAGCAAACTGAAATGTGATACTGAATGCAAAACATGTCATTCCCTAAAGTTCACAGCATATCATCTGCATGCTTAGGAACACCACCCTGGAGTCCTTCAGTGCTAGGAAGCAGGAAACACACCAAGGGTGTTGCTTGGAAAGAGTGAATATTCCCTGTTTAGAGAAATTCAAAAGCTGTTATAATGGACAACATAAGAGCTTGTGAAAATAATCAGTGGTGCACAAAGCACTGCTTCATCATTGTACATGTTCAGGGCTTCTCCAAAATTTGAGCACACTGACCAGCCCAGAAGCAGTTCAGTTCTTCTCAAATCCCTAATTTAAGGTCCCAGCAGTGGTAGACTGTAGACATTTCACACAGAGAAAGCAAGAAGACAAGTCTTTCCTGTGCCAATCCGGATACACAGAACAAGGAGAATGTTTAATTTTCCAATTTTTAAAAAGGGTTTTAATGTAGAACCAAAAATTCCAAACACAGCTAACCCCAGATAGGATAGGATATCTTAGTATTGGGGTAACTGAAGCCAACAGCAAAGCCAGGCTAGGATGAGAAACCAACCTTGCTCAATTTCTGCACTGGCACTGGAAACAGAGAAGACATGATTTACACACTTTCTTTTAAATGCAGAATCTATCAAAATAAAACTGCAAGAATTTTGTCATTCCAACTCAACACCTCACATGCATTACAGAGGTCTTCCAAAGACTGGGGAAATAGCTTCACACAGAGGCTGCAGCAATGTAATAAACACTGGATGCAGCCTGCAAACCTGCAGAGTTGTGCATGCACTCACTCCTGATCCTGCAAGGTCCTTGTGTGCTCCTCTCCCAGACTCCTCTGTTTCAGGGACTCCTGCAATTCCCAACTCCACCCCTACCCTGATGCAGGGACTCTCCACACTCTGGACCCATCCTAGTTTTGTGCACTGCTATTCCACACTGGAATATCTGCTTCCTTCAGTCCTCCCTGTTCTTATCTCTCTTCTGTCTGCCCAGGCAATTAGTCACGTCAACATGTTACACTCTGCAGGACAGAAATGAAGTGGGACTGCTTTGCTGGGACATGTTGGAGGGTGTCAAATATTCAGCTGCACAGATGCCTGAAGCTGTGGCTGCTCTAATCAGACACCACGTGCTCCCAGTGCAGCCAGTTTACCCCTTCCACTTTCCCAGCACACTCCATTCTCCTCAGGATTTTCAAGCCTAGAGCAGTTTATGAAACTTGGAAATGGCAGGATGTGGTGTTCAAGTGTCATCATGTTGCATTCAGCCTGAAAAACATTTCCAAATCGTTGGGCAAGAGTGAAACCCAGGAGAGGGTTCACCAAATAATCCAATGCTAACAGCAAGCCAACTGTCTGGAAATCCTGTATGCCAAACCCAGCAAATGGTTATCCCACAGCTGTGGGGAGAGGTCTGCAAGCCACCTTAGAACATCTCTGTTTTACACAACTGAGTTCCCTGCCTGGGTTGCCATGTGTGCCTGATATCCTTTACAAATTGGAAAATACATCCACATTCCCCCCACAACTTGTTTCAGTTTGGAAGAGCAAGTCTCACAGCTCAATCTGAGTATCAACAAGTGTTTGAAACATCCCTCTGGACAGCAAAACTTTGCAAGGGTCCATTCACCCTTTTCTTTACCAGATCATCTCTTGGATAACAATGTCTTATGCAGGCAGTGTATTTAGATAGGCAAAAATACTACAGCTTAGATTTTCCTTTGAAATCCAAGGATTTCAGATCACTTAACCATCAGTATGAGATAGCAGTGTTGAATTTTAATAAAAAACTATACAGCATTATACATTACCTACAAAACTTACAAAACAACTAGCAAAAAGAAAGATCAGGTAATTATAGAACATATAGACAGTTGGAAATAAAAATGCATTTCAGAAGCTGCTGTCTTTAGGGAGAAAAAGAAATCCAACTTATGATACTATTTTCCCCTAAAGTGTTCCATCACTGATGCTTTCATGTTATTTACTCAAAATTCCCAACACGGATTAGTCTATGAAAAATGATGGGGAGTGTGAACATTTCTTGCTGCCAGAAGTGAATTCCTCAAGAACAGAAGCCTGATCTGTCACTGAGAATAGAAACACGGGGGAACAGATACCCAAAAAAAGCAGCTGCCTTGGAGAAAATGGCTTTGATTTGAGCTGATTGTTTTGGTATCAGCAGAACCATACAGTGTTCCTACTCATGAGGAGCTGATGTCTGCCTGATAATTTGCAACACGGGCACATTTCTGATATATGGCCTTCCAAAGGTACATCAAGTGATACTGACAATTGCTCTGAGACCCACTGAGAGCATGGAATAATTACAGCAAGGGAGCTGGCAGCCACACTTCTTGGCTTCAGTATCTGCCTGTGAAAAAAGACTTGTCAGAATTTGGGCCAGCTAAACATTCTCTGCCTCAATAACCCCAGACTGCAGGTAGGAATATGCATATCTGCTTCAGAGGGAGACTGAAGTAAATGATTAGTATCTGTAAAGTGAGATCCTCTGAAATAGTGTTGTATATGTGCTAAGTATTATCAGCTCAGTAGTGGTCAAATACCTCGTTTGAGCCTGGCTGTGAGGAATCAGGAGCTGATTTCACACAGTCTCTAATTCCCTTCCTAAATGACAGACTTAGAGAGAGGTCTACTCTGCACTGAACCACAAACGGGATTAAACTTGAAATTAACTTAAGAGTTTGTCATCCATTGACAACTGAGCTTCTTGGAGGTGAAATTACTTTTTGTTTAAACCTTAGTTTCTGAGAGTTTTCCAATTTAAAAAATCTGATTCTTTCCTACTTTCTCCAACACATCCAGGAGTTGCACATTGGACTGTTTCAAAAGAGAGTCATTGCTCAAAATGAAACCTGAGCAACAAGAGGGAGAAAGGGAGTAGGGAATTGCTTTGGCACACTTGTAAGAGGCAGACCTTTGGTTTACTTACGAGATTAAGATTGATAAAACAAGAAGTTCCATAAGTGAAAGAACACTTTATTTTAGTTTTAGTTTTATTTTGGTGAGCTGAGAAGCAATTACCAAAAGAAATATGATCAAATGAATTATAAAGCTAGTTTAGTCTACCTTACTGTTTCCACAGGGACTGATACAGTTTCAGCTTAAGGTACTGTAATCTGAAAAGTATTTGCTGTATTCATTTTCCTTACTTGGTTAAAAAGAAAAAAGAGTGTTTGGGAATTAAAGGATTGCTTTACTTTTTCTGCTTCAGGTAATGCCTGCCACAGAAAGACACATGTAGAGAGTCTGGATCAAAGTGAAAACTGCAACAAAAAGCACAATTCTGAAAGGTGGAAGAGCCTTCTGCAGAAAGACAAGATGTAGTGCCACAATGTCTTGAACAGAAATTTTTGCAACAAATCTATGGAAGAATTCACTGCAAAAGTGACAGCTGTCATTCATCATCATGGTATTGGTTATTATGGTAACCAGAATTGTATAACTACCTCCATTTAAAAGAAATAATACTGAAATATTAGAAAACCACAGAAAGAAAATGGCCCAAAATAACATTTTAAAGCTTGTGCTTTTATAGGACCTTTTAACAAATCAATTTTTGCTGATATACACTGACTCAGAGACAAGTGCAGCTTTTCCTCTTAATTCTAGATTATAAATAAAGGTGTTGTATTCATAGTTTATACTAAATCTAGGTAAAAAACATTCCTACACCAGTGTTTGCCATGTGGAGATATTTGACAAACACATTGCCAATGGGAAGCTGCTCTCTGGGAGTTCCCCAAAGCAGACTCAGCACCTGAAGACCATTCAGCCTAAGCTCAAACACCCCTTCCAAGCACAGCACAGCCCTGACCTAGGAAAGGCAGCTCACAGATTGTGTATTTTGATATTCTCACAAGCCCCATGAAAGTTTTATGATGAACACGTGTAGGATGAGCCACGTCTAGAAATAGGGCACTGAGCTGCCTCACTCTACTGTGAAAGGAAAACAGGAGCTCTCCTGAACAATCTCCCCACAGTCTTCACTCAAGAGCATTCCAGAGATCCAAAGTGTATTATTCAGTGTTCAAACACATACATTACCACAGATGTGAACCCACCCAACCCAAAGCAAACCCTGCTCCCCAGGTCTAAGTGCAGGACACTGCTGCCCAAGGAGGTCACTCTCTTTGGCCAAGCCAAGCCAAGCCAAGCACTTGCCTTTTGGCCAATGCCCCGTGGCCCCTGGCTCTGCTCCTGGCCAGTCCCAGTCACAGGGGGATACAAACCTTCCCAACCCACACCTTCTCAGGTCTCTGCCTGGAGCAGGGTGGTCTGAGTGACTGCTGTAGCTTCCAGCATCTAATTTGGGTAGGGCTCTAACAGATCAAGACATAAACAGAGCTGTAATGTGAAGATTAGAGGACAAAGGTTTGTTTTCTTGCTTCCACCTGCAGCACCAATGTTGATTTATTTGGTGACCAAGGCTAGAAGCACTAATATCTTAATCCTCTCATCAGACAAAAAAATGTTGGCAAGGTGTTTGTTTAAAAGGTCATGGTTAAGAAGAATATTATGTAATTTAATTTTCAATAAGCTTGAGTAAAAGATAGGAAATATAAACCACTTCTCTAAAGAACAAAACATACCTTGCACAAAAACAGTACCATGCAGATATTTCTATGTATGCCTATATTAGGCAGGCTTCCTGGAAAATAAATTTAGTTTGCTTGCTAGTGTATTCAAATTTTACTATATGTAAGCAAGCCCTGTAGATAAATGCAGTAGAGCAGCTGCTGAGTAACAGTTTGTTTACATAGAAACCTGCATTTCTAAGCAACTTAAAGTGTTTCATAGAGCTCATGTGCTACTATTCCATTGTGTCTCATTGTGTGTGAGCTGTCTTCAACTAGGAAGTTTATTCTACAATTGCTGGAGGAAATTAAAGGATTTTAAAGTAGCAGTCCTTAGTAGCTTCCTTTGCTGAGAAAACATGAAAATATCTACATCTTGGTAGCTGCCTCAGGAAGATGGATGGGTGCTTATGGTCTCTGTTGCTATCTTGGTAACTTTTAAGAATGGTAAGCCTAACTTAAGGAAACTTCCGTGGCACAAGATTTCCTGTGAAAACTCAGTGTTAAATGTGTAACTAAAACACTCTCCACTCCTGTCTATGTGCTTTTCCCTCTTCTCTATCTTCTGAGTAGGTAGTATCATCTAAGACAAACTTAGATTTATGTTATGGCATTTTGAAAGGGGATTTGTTAGGCTTTTCCTTATCAATAACAGCCTCTGTTATCCTAGCAGAGGAAAGCTCCCAAACGGACAAGTAGGAAGAACTGTTTGGATCACAGCTTTTGAAAATGGAACAGGTGGGACGTCTGGGACAAAACGAAGTATGCCACGAACTTCTGCTGATCTGAACGCTTTGATGAAGTAGACACAGGAGTGAAGCAGTATAAAAGAACCGGCTGAGTGAAGGCTGCTATCCCGACTAGAAGGAGTCTGGAAAAACCTCCTAAAGGCCAGAATTTGTTGCCAGACACTAAACCTTTACGCGGAGTGTGAAACTGCAGCTGCCCCAGGCGCACCCACGGCTGATGGGCACCCCCTGGCCCGGCTCCGGGGGATGCTCGGTGGCGCTGCGACCGGAGCCTGTCCCGCAGCTGCGGGAGAAGCCCCGCCGCTGCGCTGAGCTGCCAGCACGTGTCTGGACTGCCTTTTGTGTGTCCTTTTCTAATTTCCTCTCCCTCCTAAGCCGCTGGGTAATGCTCCGGCTAGCTGCGGGCAATAGGGCCGCAGGGCTGTGGGACCGCCGCGGGCTCCGCCTCGGGCCTCCCCCCTCGCGGCGGGCAGCCCCCAGCCGAGACGGG
>WEIU01005906.1:29833-48099 GCA_013389925.1 Aegithalos caudatus | reverse complement strand
TTTTTTTTTTTTAAACCTGATCTGTATTCTATTTTGGGTTACAACTAGCTGCCTTCAACTTTTATAGTGTATTTGAAGTACAGCATAGCTGAAATCAGCTTCTAGAAAATGCTGAACTGGAAGGAAAAATGAAGTAAAATGAAATACACTTTATTGTAAAGTGTATTCTCAGCTATTTTCATTTAGTTTGGGGTAGAAGTTTGCTTAAGTACGTGAAAAAATATAATAAAATTTTAATTTGTTTAAAAATATGTTCTTCTCTAAGAAGTAAAGGAAAAATAAATTTTTTGCTGTTTCTGAAGTTTAATCTGTGTTAGGAATGTTGCATCTGTGCTCAGTGGCTGATAGAAAGATGTTCTTGAGTCCTGTCTACTTGAGGTCATCCCATAGATATAAATTCTGTCACACAAATAGAAACATATGTATACTGTTACACTGCATTAATAATTATACTTTTCCTAGAATACAAAGAAGGGTTTTCCTACTTTACCCAAAGTCTAGGCTGAACAAAGCATTTATGAACAGTTCCTCAATCTGTATTTCCTTTCTTTTCAGCTCATATTCATATGAAAATGCTCACAAATTTTACATGTTTATCTTGTTGTATAAACTGAGCCATAAAAATGGTAAATTTTTCAGGATGATCACTGAATTCAGTGGAAGCATCAGGAGTTTTGGGAATCCTTCAGCACATAGTTGAGCTGAGTTCTGTGCAGGGTGGTGAGATTCACTGTGTAAAACTGATGAATTTCAGACAAATAAATCCAAATGGGTTAGAACTGTTCCAGTTTACCCAAACTGACAAACTTCTGTGGCATTTTGTTGCTTTGAAAAACCTGTTTCACTTCAGATGTGTTTGGGGTCGTGGAAATTGATTTCCACCAGAAATGTTGAATCTGTTTATTTAGAGCTCTGCTCATGACTGAGAGATCTTAGGGTACCCAAGTCATGTGCCCTGTGTGATGTCTCATTAACCAGCTCAATCCTCCTGCCCTCAGAGGAGTTGGGAGGAGGAATAAACTTGTGACACCTTGAATGTACCTGTGCTCCTCAGTGTCCCTTGCTGAGGGCCATGTGTCACTTCTCGTGCATGGAGCCTTTTAGCTGTGAGACACCTGTGGTGATGCACCCCAGAGAACAACATCAGCCTGGTGGCCACCTGAGGATGGCAGAGGGTTGATTTATAGCAAAATGTGTCACACAAGGCAAGAACAAAGTCTCTGACAGTTTAATTCCCAGTCCCTGGAAGCCCATGTTTCTCCCAGTGGGGAGAGGAGGCAGAGATGCCCAGTCTGGCTGCTCTGACCTCAGCAGATAACTTGCCTATGATGTCATGTGCCATTTCTGCTGCCTACCCACAGATTCAGGACCTGATTGAATAGCACTTGAACTGGAGCCATTAAGCTGGTTGTTAGTAATCTTGTGGCTGGTTTCCAAAAGTGAGTGAAGATAGTTGACCTTTGGCTTGCAATTGTAAAACAGCTGAGTGAAGAGGAAAAGTGCTTGGCCTTTTTTTTTTTTTTCTTTTTTTTTTTCCTTTTCTTTTTTTGTGGGCACTAAGTGGTTAAAGCTGCTTCTATGGTTTCTGTAACCCTGACAGTACAGTGGGTCCCCTACCCTTCTGTCCAGTGGTTGTGTAGCAGTGTGTGGCACTGCCTCTCAGGAGATGTCTCTAAACTTCACATACTCTAAATACTACTTGCTGAGCCTCTTCCAAAAGATTACTGTTTCCTTCTGTGTCTTCTGACAGTGCTGCCACTCTCCAGCTTAGTGCTTTTCCTGGTGCTTCACAGGAGCTTGGGGTCCTGCTGGGAGGGGTGAAGGTGGCCTGTCCTGTTACTTAAAATAAAATAAGGAAGCTGAGGGATTCCTACTTGAAATCTTGAATTACAGTTGTCCTGATGCCTTTACAGTCTTCACCCTTTTTTTTTTTTTTTTTTTTTTTTTTGCCTTATATATTGAAGTAGTGAGGAGTTGAATTCAGTCTCTGTATTTGTTACTCAGGTTTTATGTCTCCCAAAACTATCAGCCTTCATGCTTAGTGGCAAATACCCAGATCTGAATAATACTAAATAATACGTGTACTAATACTTGCAGGAACCAGGGGGAGAAAGAAAAAATCACCATTCTTTGTCATCTCATTGTAATTTCTTTTCTCTACTCCTCCTAAATCTAATCAGAAGTGTAAAGTTAATGCCATGGTGCTCTGAGAACTGTTTCTGTGTGGTTAATGCAGGAGCACTAAACAATTAATATCTTAAATGTTAGAATTGTTTTGTTTTTAAACTATAAACTGCTTCTCCATTTCCTCTTTCTCCTTCTGTCATAGGGTTGGGGCATAGTTGGAAAGTGTTCTTTTGAAGAAGTGAATAAGTTTCTGTTCCCAGTAGATGTCAGCATAATTAATTTAGGGGTGCTTAGAGATTGTTTTTATGACTCACATTCTTCAGGTGTTTTAAGTAGAAGGCCATCACACTGAATTTTGAGGTTTTTGCTTTTGTGTGATACACAAACCAGCTTCCTTGTGTGCTAAAAGAAGGATTTCCTTGATAGGCTTTTGATCACTTCCCAATTTTGTTCAGCAAAGGCGAGATTACTTTTCCCATTTTGATCATACACTTGCCAGTCACCACAGGTTCTGTCCATGAGTATTTGTCACCACACTTATTTTCTTTGTCAGCCCTTAGGAGGATTGAGTGTTTGCTAATAATTGATGCTGAGGTGGCATTTTCAGTTCCTGCATGAAAACCATTTTTCTACATCAGGACAGAGTGGAACAGTTTCCAATAGAGGCAGGAAGATGATAAATGAGGGGGGCACTCTCTCCCTCCTGCTCTTTCCCCTCACCTGCATTGGTTTTCTGTTGGTGTCTGTCCTAGAGAACAGAAATTCATGGCTTGCTGAAGAGACATGCCAGTATTTTTCCTGGTTTGACTGAAACTGTCTCCACATTCATCCTTCCTCTCCCCTTTACACACTCCTCCATCATTTCCCATTTGTTGTAATGGGATGGATTCTGTGGTCTTGATAATTTTAATGTGTGAGAAACAACTTTTGGAATTCATGATTCAGCCAAATTGCAAGCACTATGTGCTTTATAGTGAAATAGGTCAAATATTAGAACAGGTTGCCCAGAAAAGTTGTGGAATTCCCATCCTTGGAGCTACCCAGACAAGTCTCTGAGCACTCTGATCTGATTAGACTTGCTTTGAGCAGGAGGGAGGGTTGGGTGACTTCAGAGGCCTTTCCAAGCTCCATTATTCTGTGACTTAGCTGTGAGTGGCAACTCTGCTGTGTGTGGTGGTTGATTTGTAGAGGTGTGCTTAGGTCATGTTCCCTGGCTGGTGGCCTTGAATTAAGATGATAATTGCCATCAATATGTGATCAATATTGCAGTCTAAGATGGCAAAACTGTCAGAACATTACAGAGACATAAAACCAAGTACAATTATCTGAAATGCAGTTGATTTGGTAGCCTGGCAGTTGGAGATCTGTGTCACAGAGATGCTGCTTAAGGGGGCTGCATTCTCCTGATCTGCCAGTGTTCAAGGCCTGGTTTGAGTGCAAACTTCTCAAATATTGTTCCTTCTTATGTATTTCTGTGCAGGAGACATGGGTATGGAGTATTCCAGTCTGAAGGTGTAAAGTGATCTTTGCAAGCAAGGAGTGAACACATTCCACCTTAAATGTGGCATCTTTGTTCTTACTTAGGAGGTTTTTGTGATGATTATTTCAACTTGTCCCTGAAAGTGGAGAGAGATGAGCTCTGTGAGGGCTGCAGGAATGCTGAATGTTGAACAAACACTGACTTTGGTGGTCAGCTCAGCTGATTTTGCCCTGTAGCATGTGTTGCATTCTGTGATAACTGGGGAGGTGGTGCTAATTTGAAGCTCAGCTGCCTTTGCCAGTTTAATGGAGGAGCTGTTACAGCCTCCCTGAAGGTTCAGCCTGTGATATGCCAGGTGTGACATTAGCACAGGCAGAGCAGCAAATCACATTTTGGCTTGATAAATTATTTATCTGCTTTGTTCAACCTGCTTGGCAAACTGCAACCAAGGTGAGGTGCTTTTGTTTTTATTTACTGGCAACACAAAAATGCTGCCTCCCATCCTTGGTCAGGTGACATTTCTGTTGTGTTATTTGATTAGGGATTGTCTTGAGAATTTCAGATCAATAGCATCTGTTATTCTTGGACATCCTGGGTGTTAATTAACTGACTTTGATTTAATTTATTGTTTTAAATTAAAATGGTAAGAGCTTGATCACAGCTTGAGGGAAGAAAAGAAGGATTATGATTTTTAGTGGCATGTATTAAGGATTGGGAGTGTATTCATAGATTTCCAGTTTGTGTGCAGAGCTAATTGCTGGTGGAGGGATCCTGTTTGTAGTGATATTCAGAATTTCCTGATTTCTCTCTGCAATTAATAAGAATCCAACCAAGCAAGGGAAGATAAGAAACCCACTTTTTTTCTGTGTAGAGCTCAGCCTAACAAGGAGTGAACTATATGACCCCTTGATAAAATCCCTTGTGCTTTAAAATTACCAGGGGCTACATACCATAAATCAAATACTAAAGCCTGAACTTCAGGAAAAATAAGTGCTGGGCTAAACTAATCCTATTTTATGAAAATGTAAGAAAGTTAGGCATTAGTTAGGCCTAACAACACTGGAACAAATAAATCTTATCATCTGAAATTGAGCAAAAAGGGGCTTTGATTTACCAAACTTGATTAATTTTACTGTAGAGATGTAAACTAGAAGAGCTACTAAAGATAATGGTTGGACATTTTGACAGTTTCTGTGACACTGAAGTGTTGTATTATAAGCTGTTTTGTTGAAGATGGCAGATTTCCATACTTGCTCTTTATCCCTGAATTACAACTTTGCTAAATTTTTAATAATTCTATTTATATGCATTTTAAAAGATTTGAAGAAGCAAAGGTAATTTTACAACCATAACAACAACTTTCAAAATCCAACCAACACACCTACCCACACGTCCCCCAGTTCCCCCAGAAAAGCACATTTAAATCCATTCACATCAACAAAGGACAGGACCTAGTGGAGATGAGTTTTGAGTTTTTCCTGTCTCTCTCTGTGGCATCATCTCCCTCCTGGTCCTTTCCAGGTGTGGCAGCACAGGCTTGTTGCAGCAGTGAGTCCTGAGGTGTCTGTCAGCTCCCTGGCTTTCTCTGACCTGGATCTTCTTTAGCTACAGCCAAGCTGACCTCCAGGTGGCTGGAGTAATGATAACCCCAATGTGGGATTAAATGTGAATTACAAAACTCACCCAGGAGTCTGGGTGAATACTTTGCAGGGTTAGTTAATGTCTGAGCAGCTACTCTCAATTAAAACAGTGTAGCAGATAAGCCTATTTCCCCTCTGCCCCCTGCCCTTACTTTTTTCGGTGCTAGTGGCACGGGTCCTAGCCAGGGAGACAAATCTGTGATTTCAGAATAGAATATTTATATAGGGAAGTGACCAAGGGAATGCATTTGTTCTTTCTCTGGTCTTACAGCCTTAGAAATGGAGCATTTGTGTAGTTATCTGTTTCACTGGGGCACCAGTGAAAAAAGGCACTAGGTCCAAGGGGTTTGTGTTTTACTTGCTTCATTTAGCATTTTGCTAGGAAAGCTGCCTTTGATCTCTATCATTTCCAGTTTTCTCTGAAAACTGTGTTAGATTTAAAATGCAAATGAGTGGGTGACTTGTGTGTGTTCTGCATTTCAAGGCAGATCAGGAGACTGATACTGCAGCAGTTTGATACACGAGTTCTTATCTGCAGCTTTATCCCCCAGCTGTTCTTGCTCTTTCATTTCCTTTGCTGGTCCTGCAGTGGCACCTCCCAGCCTGGGCAAGCACCAGTGACAGGAATCATTAATATACACTTGGAAATAAATGTGGGTTTTGGATGCTTTGGCCCTTGGGAGGGAATATAGGATGGGAGAATATTTTCTATGACTTTGCCTGTGAGTTGGATTTGTTTTCATTTTCTACATGGGGAAATGCTGGATAAAGTTGTTTCTTTCCCTCAAACAGGCAAATCTTTTTAGACAAACCATCAGCATTGTCCATTTCAATCTGTCAAGCCCGGGGCTTGTCCTTGTTTGTCACTCTGAGGCTCCTGCCCTGTTGCTGAGTATTTAAAGCACCGTGTGAGTGGCACATGCCTCCAGCTCTGGAGACATCTTGTAACACCTCCTAGGAGTAGGTGTTCGAATGGAGCAGAGAACGTTGTGAAGCAGAATGTCTGTGCTGGAGCCTGAACTTGTTCCCATGGCTTGCATGCATGATTGGTGCCACCATCTGACAACTCAAGTGAGAATTGGTTTAATAAACCTAAGAATGTGGTTTTTTTTCATGATGACATGTGCTAAACACACGGGGTTGTACAGCTGAGCTCTAATGGAGCAAAAAGTGAACTGACAGTCTCCAAAACTGCTAATGAAAATTATTTTTAGGGTATTTATTATATTCCTGAATCCCAGATGCTACTCTACAATACTTCCTGATTAGTTACTAGATGCATCTTAAATTTGCATTTTAAATGGTTGTGTTCATAATTTTCCTCAGCCTGTATATCTCTCTTTAAGAAAAGAATGTTGTTTTTCTATAGATACTGACTAAAAGCCCATTTAAAAATGTTTTAAATGTCCTGAAGAGTTTAAAAGGCTTTTTATCCCCTTCAGGAATGACTGTTCACTTGAATTTCTATACCTGATCTTGGGTTCTTTTGTCTGCAACTGTTTGAGGTTGTGAAAAGGAAATAGTCCTGGTACTAGGGACTCCTGAAATCAGGTGGGTTTTGACCCTGTGGTGGCAGATCAGAACAGTGACTGGAATAAGGCAAAACCTAGGAACAGCTATTTCTGTCTAGGAAGTAGATTATCAGCCTCTGTAGAGTAATTAATTTAGAATGATGATGTTCAAATGTTACTGCCCTTTATAAATAAAATATAAGAAGAGAATACTCCTCAGAGTAGCATTATTCTGTTTGTACCTGCTGGATTTGCTGGTTTGCATGAGTTCGTGTCAGTCTGCACGCCGTGTTGGGAGCTGCCTGCTGGCTCCACTGCAGCTGGACCTCATGCAGAGAGAGCAGAAAGATTTGTTTTATTTTTATTTTTTTTTCAACTGAACTGTAATTATACTGTTAGTCTCTAAAACCTCTTATTTAAATAATTTGTCTCTGGAATTCATGCTTTCTCCATGGAGCCAACCTACTTCTTGCTCTAACTTGTGCTAAAACTCTACAGGTTTACGGGGCGGGGTGGGGGGGAAGCGCTGCTGTTATGCAAAATTGTTTCCCTTGGGAGGAAAGGGGGGAATTCTTCATGAGTTATGTATGAGCCAGCAGGTTCCACTAATCCTAGCAGCTCTGCTAGTGCTGAAGACTTGTGATATGAGCTAGTCAGCCCTCTAGTTTGTGAGAAATATGCACAAAATTTTAAATTCTTGCAACTCTTGCTGAGCTTGAGTAGGTTTTGCCATTATAAATCCTGATGTATGGTCAGATTTTGAGTATTCTTTTGTTACCTACACTTCTTTAGCATAAATATGAAAATACTTTAACCCTTTGATGTGGTTTTTACTTACTGCTGTTAACAATAGATGATGGTCTGCTTGGAAAGAGTTATGCTTAGATTCCTGGTCTAAGTGGATTTATTTTAGAATAAGTAGGATTTTAAGCTCCAGAAGTACCTTTTGTGAGTACCTCTGGAAAATCTGCTATTTCCCTGTGCAGTTCAGGTCTTGTGCTCTAATCTGGGAGCACAACTAATCAAGGAAATTCTTGGAAAGGGGGAAGGAAACAAGGGCTCAAAGTGCATCCTACGGTTGCAAAAGAAGGGAAGAACCAAATGCAAGGAGGAAGATGAGAAAATGGCAGCCAAGAACAGTGAACGCTTTTAAAGATGAAATTTGGCATTTAAAATGTTCTTTTTCCCAACCTTGCCTTTGAACAATGCTTGAATTTTGGTGACATGAACATCAGCTTGACAAATTTGCCTTGCCCAAGCTATAATAGGGGAACCTGTTGTGCATATATTTCAGCTAAATTTTATTTCTGTAATGTTCTACATGTCCTCAAAGACTACTTGGACAAGCTGTATCCTTAATCCTGGAAGTGCTCAAGCATGGGCTGGCAGTTCAGCTCCCTGCTGACCATGGAAATGGAGGAAGCAGAAGTTGCTTCTGCTTCCTCCTTGCCTTCACTTCTGTCCCTATTTCTTAAAATACATTTTGCACCAACGCCTCTGCCCTACCTCTCCTGAAACTATAGTTTGTCAAAAACTGTGTGGATTTGTCTGGTTTGACTGTTTGTGCCAGGGTGTTTAAACTTTCTCCAAGCATCAAGCTGTCTTGACACTTCCTTACACTTTACTAAGAAGAGATACATTCCTCATTTTTCTTCCCTGAAAATTGCCTTTAGGGCTGTCACTTGCTCTCTGCCAGGATGGGCAGCTGAAGGCTCTTGTGACTCTCCCTAAAATCATTGAATTGCCTAGGTTGGAAAGGACCCCTGAGATCATTACCTCCAACCTTCCTACCTAGAAAGATTCAACAACTGAATTGTTGAAACCAACTTTCTCTGCAGGGTCACAAAAATAAAGATAGCCAAAGTGATTATAGTTGACCCACATTTCCTGATTTCCACCCTCCCCATTACAGCTTGTTGTGTCTGGAAATCTTGCTAGCTGTTACCTTTGCTCTCTTTAGGTAATGTTAAAAGGAAAGGCTTAAGTAAAAAGGCTTCCAGCATTTCTATAAACTCGGTTGAGCTTTCTTTCCTTTGAAAAGTTTGTGTGTTCAGTCCACCTGTGTCTGTTTGGATTATGAACACCTGCACGATGTCGCAGTAAGATTAGAGGCACTGTTGATTCTGTTTGCATGATGAGTAATAAATTCCCCCTGAAGTTTGTTTGTTGAGAAGAAAACATTATTTTTAACTTTTCAAAAAGGCAGAAGTTATTAAACATAGGGCAATATGTTGATAAAAGAGCTGCTCTGCAGGCTGGTCAGCTACTGAAAATGATCTGTAGGTGACTCAGGTGTGCTGCAGGTGGAAATTCTGTGGAAGTGGCTGAACTACCCCCCAAGGGTATTTTCTGAGCCCTTTGGGGCTCCCTAGTTTCAAGTCCCCAAAGAAAATACTGGTATGCAGTCTTCTAAATTTGGTTTGACTGTAACTGGATTTAGCTGTTCTTGGTCAGAATTGCAGTCAAAACTGAGAAGTCTGGCCATACCTAATCAAAATCTTCTAAAAGCATCTGTTTTCCCTCACTCATAGTTCCCAAAGCTCCCAGTTTGCTAACTGGGAGGGAGAGGCCACCATCCAAATGGGTGAGCACTAACTCTCATGTCCTAATGGCAGGGATCAAGTGACACTCCTGGGGTGTGCTTGGGTTTGCCAAGGCTTTCCAGGCCCCACAGACAGATTTGAGCTGACCTTTGACATGGCCCTTGTACTGTGCTGCCAACTACCTGTATTAGTCAGCTTTCTCCCACTCACTGCTGG
The DNA here is from genome assembly GCA_013389925.1 of Aegithalos caudatus. NCBI lineage: Eukaryota > Metazoa > Chordata > Aves > Passeriformes > Aegithalidae > Aegithalos > Aegithalos caudatus. The sequence continues at coordinate 38,582 of WEIU01005906.1, read as the reverse complement.
TTCCCACAGATAATACTCAGTTTATTGTACCTTTATAATGGTTTATATATTATGCTTTAGACTTTCTTTGATGCAAGTCAATTCTGTTCTTCACAATGTTCTGGGAGCAGTTCATGTCTGAAGCAAATTACGCAATTTTCTCAAAAGAAATAGAAAGCTCTTTATACATAAATTTTTCCTCTATACTCTGAATATTTGCCATTCTGGACTGGGCTAGCTGGACCCCTCCAGGGCTGTGTTGGTCAGATGTTTAGCCCTGGACATCATCTTCCCCTTTATGTAAGGTGTTGGCTTCCTTCAGTCAGGCTGGAATGACTCACTCAGCTGGAGGCTGTGTCTGGGCATTGGTGGCCACACCTTCAGTGCATCTTTCTAAACCCATTTTAAATCCATCTGTACATTACAGCATGAAAGAGTCATAATGTAAATATGTACTGTGTGGAATAAAGTCACTTGTTTCATTAGAAACATGCTACCTAGCAGTTCTACTGATTTTTCTCTTTTCTTCTTTCTCCCCCTCCCCTTGAAAGAGACAATAGGAAAGCATCTCCCCTGTAGTTCTCATGGGGAGAATTGATTTGCAAATGTCTTCTTGTCTTTGTTGTGCTTTTTTTTTTCTGAGAAGGAAATAGGGAGAATGATTTCTTATAGTCCAAAACCCATTCCATACTTTGTTTTATCTTGGGTTTTTTTACAACTCTTTTAGTTTATTTTAATCCATCTCAAAAAATGCTAAATACAAGTACTCAGAGTATGGAGGGGCTGACACAAATCTAGTGTCAAAATATTTGTTTTGTTTTGTTCTTAAGAGAAACAGGTAATGTTTCTAATTTATTTTCAGATTGCTACCCCCTTGATTGTGTTATAATTGCTGAGGAGTAATAGTGAAAATCCCCTAGCTTCATACATTTACAGTTCCTTGGGTTTTTTGGTTGTGTTTTTCCTTTTTCAAAATAACACGTGTTATTTTGCATAATGTATTTAATCTGACATTTATCACTTGGCCTTTTACTATTAAAAGTTATCAGTGTAACTGATGAATTTTAGGGTTTGAGTACATTTCATTACTCTCTTGATGAGCTTTTCCACTCCACCCCTGTGTTACTTTCTTGGATGGCCCCTGAAGCTGTAGCCAGTCCTGAGATCCTGTGGCACAGCCTCCCTCTGCTGCAGACACTGACCCTTTGGTTTCCTCTTTAACCACCAAGGGTTGGCTTCTTGTGTTGCTAATGAGCACATTTGGGGGGACAAGTAGCCAAAAGTTGAGTTGTTGGGTTTCTAAATGAAGCAGCTCAAATAAACCCTAAAAAAGCCTTGTGACTATTTCCAGTTTATCACAATGAGTGATTCATCTGCCCTCTACAAGGAGTTATATTTTTGTTCTCTCCTGCCACTGATTAAGTGGAGGTCTGAGGTGAGGATTGCTTTTTGCTTTTATAGCTTTGCCAGAAGGGCCCAGCCTCCAAACAGCTGCCTGAGTCAACTTAATGGGATATTCTCTGTACTTCCAGGGAGCTTTTATGGCTGTGGACTGGCAATATTGCTGCAAAGCAGCTGGGACCAACCAGCATCTGTCATCTCACCATATCATATGTATTTTAAAATCCTTAGATAAGGCCTGGGTCTGGTTGGTGAGTACATCCCTGAAGTTGGCTTCCCCATGTTAAGGTGTTCCCAGAACTCCACTGGTAGGAATCCTTTTGGATGCATCTGCACTAATGCACGGTCTGAAAATCCCATTTTGTTGTGTAGGAATGATTGACCACTTGTCAGGGCCCTGGGGGGAGGTTTTTGTGGCCAAGGCATTGATCTCCTGATTGGAATCTCCCAGGAAGGGAGAGTTTTAATGCCTTGGCTTTTATTGCAACTTACAGTGGAGATACTGTGCTGTTCTAATGTACTTGGAAGCTTAAAATTAGTCTGTGGTCAAATAATCCACCCTTGGGTGTCAGTGACCTGCATTGTGATATCCCTTCCAGGTTATTGCAAAGGAGCCATAACGAGTTCTGTTCTTTTTCTAATTTGTTCTTGACCTGGAACAATTCTTCTAATTTGAGACACTAATTAGGAGATGGTTTTAGTTATCTCTGATCTTTTCCATAAAGAATTTTGTGCCTCAGCTGTCTTGACTTTAAGATTTTGGAGCAAGTTACTGCTTTTGGCATTTTATATCTGCATTTTTGCATTATTCATATGAGGAGACTCTTGGATTTTTTTTTGTTTTGCCCACAAGCCAAGAGAGCAGCAATAGACTTTTAGAGTAGATATAGCTGGTGTTTCTAATAGTATATTAAAAAGGGCAGCATTTATCACTTCAATATTTTCTGTTCCTCTGAGATAATGTAAGTAGTGTCTCTTTGTAAATTTAGAAAAGATTATTCCTGCATTAGGATCCTGGTTTTCTTCCTGACCCTGAGTAACTCTGGACAACTGTTCCTTAGCCCAGTCCATGGGAGCTACAAGAGACTAATTAGTGTAGACTCAGTCTGTTAATGACACAAAGTTCTACTCTAACTTGTGTGAGTAAATGGCATTTAAATGCTTCATTTTCCTTTTGTGGAGAGAGCTGGACATGAACAAATGCTATTTTATTAGTTCTGAAGTGAAAGAGGAACTTCATTACACAAGGGGATTTTTTCAAGCGTCAATTTGAGTGCAGATGTTGCCCCATCTTTTTTTTTTTTATTCTTCTCATTTTTCCCTCTCTGTTCCCTTCCAGTGTGTAATTCAGCAGTTAACTTTCAGTAAACCCCCACAGCTGTGATTTTGGGCTTTTTCTGAGGTAGAATGAATTTAGCTTTGGAGTTCTTGGGCCTTGTACTTTCCCAGTTGAAGTCAGAGTAGGAGCAGTGTTTTGGCATGAGCAGCTACGGCACACGTGTGCTCACACAGTGTCACCTTTCCTCCTCCTTTCCAAAAGAGGAGATTATTGATGTCTTTCCACTTTTTGCTCTTCACAGTGACTTCTGGTGCTTCTTCTTGGGCTTAGCCCAAGGCCATTTAGTTCTGATAGCTTTTGTTGTTTGACAGGAATGATCCTTATCCTTTACCATCTGATTGCATATCCGTGGTTCAGGTGGCCTTCTCTCCAGCTCCTCTGTCCATCAGCAGTTATCCAAGCATGTTCTATTTTCAGTCTCCTGAGGAGTGTGTGTTTTTACAGGCTCCAGTTGGAGGGTGTTTTTCTTTTCTCTTTGAAAAAAAGGCTAAGCTTTCCTGTTTGGCCAGAAATTGTTGAGCTTTTTATGGTTAAATTGGGGCAACTGTGACTCCAGAATTTGTTATTCCAGACTCATGAGTACAGAATTGTGGGTGTTCCATTCTGTACCCTATTGGTTCTTCACTAATTGAACCTTCATTTAATGATGATTTTGGAGAAGAAAGAAAAATGGATTAATGTTGAAATGAATCATAACTTTTTGACTCAAGCCTGTCGTGACCCAAAAATAGGCTAAACTTAAATGTTATTAAAAGATTTCTGGGATATAATAGTTCATTATCCTGTAGCAGCCTGAAAACAATCATATGTTTCTTCTGAAAGTTATCATGGATTGTAGATCAACGTGAGATGTTGGTACACCAACCCTACTCTGTTTTTAGAGAATTTGGAGCGTTTGCTCTATTGAGGTTTGCATGTGCTAAAGGCAGAGTCACTGGGAAAGCACTGAGGAAGCTTTGGGCAGGAAAGGCTGGAATATTGGCCCTTGTGTAAAAGATGGGATTGGTGGTGGATAAGTGGATTGCCTAAGTCTTCCTCATAAAATTGCTTAAGATATGTTAAGAATATTGACATACAAGTTGTATGCATCATGATCAAAGACTTATGGAAACCTGGAAAAAAAATGAAGGATTTAAAACTGAAACCAGTTTTGGGAAACTGTAGATTTGGAAAGATCACTGGGCATAACCAGTTGGTGCAGTTTGGTTCTAGTGGCTTTTACAACTGCTAGAATAATCACTCAGAACAACCTGGGAAGCAAAGTTGTGATTAAATATATTTTCAGAAAGGTTATTTAACTGCAAAATCCACTGAAATCCATTTTCCTGTATGGTTTTTTTAATATATGTTTTATTTAATGTGTTTGCCTTGGTGACTGGTTTTTTTTGACATCAGGTTTGCTTCTTGCAGGCACAGAAGTTGAAATTCAGTGTTAATCATGACTTTGGTGAACAAAGTTGTTGCAGTACTTTTTTGTTGCTGTTGTTGAAATCTTTTTCTCTTAGTAGAACCTGGCCAGGTGGAAATGACCAGAGTTGCATCTCATAAACTCCAGAGGTGGCTTGAACAGCATGTAAGAATGTTTGAACTGTATTTGAACTTTGGGTTATTAGTGCAACACTGGCATAATCCCAGTTGGGTTTTTGTTGTTGTTGTTTTTAAACAAACAGGTTGGGTTTTTTTGTTGGGTGTCTTTTGAGATGTGACTGCTGACCTGCACCCATCCACTGAAACATGGGTGCAAGCAACCAGCAATGTGCCCTCTCAAACCTTGAAAAACAAGTCCCCTAAAAATCTTTTTGCATTAAGTGGCCTCTTTATTATCCTTTCTTTCTTCCCCATTCAGTGTTACTTGAGCAGGGAAATCACTGGTGTTCATGTGATGTTGTTCAGTACAGCTTCATCTCTTTTCTCCTTTCTCATTTGGTTCTCTTTGGTGAGACTGGAGACATCCTGTGAAATGGTTGTGAATTTACTGTTCTAGAGCCAGTGATGCAAACTGCCCCTTGTGTGATGTGATCTGTCACTCACACTGGGGTTTGCAGGCTCTTGGGGTGTTTTGCTTTATGCAGATGGGACAGAAACAAGTCAGATGGTGTTCAGCATTCGGATCAGAAACCATTTGCAAGTGCCTTCCTCTTGTGTGTGTGTCCCACTAGCAGCAAGGAAGTGGGAACAGCTTTGCAGTTACAGGAAAACAAGGAAAGTTCCCTTTTCTATTAAATATTCTCACTCTGAAGATCAGCCAGACTAAATACCTGTCCCCTTCCTCCTCAATTCAAGATGTTGCTAGACATAAGTCAGTAGAAACATTAAATAAACTTAATCAAAAATGCACTGATTAAAACCATCCCTCTGCAGGTGACAAATCTCTGACAAGTACCATTGCAGTTCCTCTGTGGTAAATGAGTGGTTTAAATGCCTTAAACAGTATTGTAGAAAACTGAGCTCTTATGTCACACTGAACCAAAATGTTTTTGGCTCTATGCAGTGAAAATGCCTTGATTTGTACAGGAAAAGAGAGCCTTCATTAATTTATCTTTATTTAAGTCAATGCCGCTTTATAAGTGAATTTCTAATCTTGTTATGAAAGTGTCTTGTTTTAAGCAAGAGTTTGATTACATGCAGTTGGATTAAGATTCTGATAGCAAAAATTCATTTCTGCCAGAAGGGTAAAATTGCACTGTTGGCACTGCTGGTTCTTTTTGTGGGGACAGGATTGTTGGTGCAGCCCTGCAGAACTGATGGGATTGGGTTTCCCCTTCTGGCTTTCCCCAGGGAGCCATCCCAAAATGAAATGGGTGCTAAGTGCTTTTGGCAGATCTGCACACACAGATTTGTCTTCCCCACAGATGAGAGTTAAATTTAACATTTTAAATGAATAGATAAAAGGTGGGGCAGCAAGTTCTGCATATGTACAAACAGGGCTGAGGCAGTAAAGAGCTTTGTGTGGAGACTGACCAAATTCCTAATTGTGGCTGTGTCTGTATAATACAATACAAAATCACGAGGGCTGTGAGAGAGGGAACAGGCTTTTTGTGGGCTGAATTAAGATATGTTGTAAAATCTCTGGCCAAGAGCAGATGCATGGGAACTGTGCACTGAGACTTATGGAGTAATTAGTCTGAACTGACAGGTGAACCTGCTCAGTAGGAGATCTTGTAGCACTTCTTTTTTTCCCTTTCTCAGGTCTTTGCATAACCATCTTAAAGTGCTGCTAAATTGTCCCACCGAACCTCAAAGGTGTGTTGCAGGATCTGATCTAGAGAGGCTGAGGCTTTTACTGTCCTGCAGGGTTTTTTTCAGGGAAAAAGTTAGGAACTGTTACCTGTTTGAAAAATAATTTTCCATTTATCTTACAGCCACCAGTCTGGTTTTAATTCCTTGGATGGTTTCTTGCTTGCCTTTGTTTCCCTTAACAGTGTTACTTAACCCTAAGGTGTCATCCTGAGCCTATGCTTTTCTTTTTTCTTTTTTTTTTTTTTTTTTTTTTCTAATTTTTTTCCTTAAGTTTCCCCATTGTTGATTCTTGCTTCCAGCTCCCACCAAGGTAGGAGGAGGACAGTAGCCACCATAACCACTCTCTTGTATATTTGAGGCTATTTCATACCTCCCCTCTCCCCCCTGCCAATATTCCTATCCTGCAGAAAGAAGAGTTAAGGGATGGGTCCATGCTGCATCTCATTAATACTCTGTCTTAAAGTAAGGGTGAAATTGTCCCTTTCTGTCAGGCTGGTCACAGATGGAAATTGCCACTTCGTGTTCATCCACCGTGTAGGAAAAATCAATGAGCAGCCACTGGTCATGTGCAGCTTTAAGATCTTTATTTTTCAAATGATTTGCTCTTTACTCACTGCATTCCCAGTTAAAGCAGCTGGGAATGGTACTAGCTTCAGTCTCAGTAAATTAGTCTTTAGTATTTTGCAATATATTAAAATTATACTGGTGTATTGCTTACTGTTTATGTAGTATGGATTTAGAGATACCTGATTCACCCTTCCAGTATGTTATATCAGAATTGGTTAAATAGGCACAAATCTAGCAAAATATTGACTTACAGCTATGGTGAACCTTGCAAAGCTGCAGATTCTAGGAAATTGGCCTCCTGTTATCTCTGATTTTATGCTTTTTCCATCTGTCTCAAAATGAAGAGATTAGGGCTGATCCTAGCTATGTGTGTGAGGCAGATTATGGTAATCTTATTATTCTGATCTCATTACACTTAATCTCTAGATTTGAAAATGTCCTGGCTTTAACCCTTTCTTCAACAGCTACAAAAAATGTAGTGAAAAAAGGTGGTCGAGGTGTGTTTTGCAAACTTCAGATTAAATGTTTATTTTATCCTGAAATAGTAAAGCACTCAAAGACTTTGCCACTTGGAGTCATACACTTTGGTGGTGGTGGTTTGTTTGGGAGTTTTTCCCTTTTGGGTTTGTTGGTGTATTTTTGGGGAGGGGTTTTTGTCTTAACAGACAGTCTAAAATGATGGATAATTCAACTGTTTTGAGTTACAAAGGATGCAATTCACATATGACAACAAATTAATAGTGGATATTACAATTCAGAAGATTGGGAAATTCTTAGTCCCTAATACATCAGAATTATTTTGTTTGCTAGCTTTTCTGAAACTAAATGGGATTTTCCAGAGCTTTGTCTCAGTGTTTGACACACAAAAATATAAAACTTCACAGAGTGTCTCCTCATATTCTTACAATAGCACAGAAGTTAATGCAAAATGATGGAAAATATGTTGGGTAGTTAAAATGAAGAAGGTACAACTGAAATGGAGCACAAAATTCCCTGGATTTTCCTTATCTACAGGTTCACTCTGGTTACTGACAAGTCATTTCAGTAAAGGGTTAACTTTGTGACAGAAGACTTCTGCACTGGGGTGTTTGACTGAACAAACATTGTCAGGTGGACTTTGAAGATTACAAGAGCTCTTTGTCTGAAACTTGGGGAGGAAGCTCTGTCCTCTCTACAGAGTTTTGGGCATCAATTCTGAGACAAGTGGCATTGCTTCTTCAGGCCTGGAAATGAAAAGAAAGCAAAAGGACAGCTGCTGCTGGTGGGAGTTAGAAAGCAAATGTGATTCTGACTTTAAATGATTGGTATTTTACTTTAAATTCTGTTTGAACAGATTCATAGGATAAATGAGATTTTATTGTACTACACTGATGGAGATCTAGATCAGATAGTGTAGGGTAGTTCTTTTTAAAGCATTTGGATATTGCTCTGAGCATTTTACTGGTCATCTTTGAACGTGGAGCATATTTGCCAATTCCCAATCTGAAGCTACATTTGGAGAAAAAAAAGTTGTTATAGTGCTTTGAAACTGGGATAGGAAGAAGCAAGTTCCTTCTCCTCCTGTGTTTGGTGTGTCATTTTTATAGGTCATCTAAACACTGCCTTTCTGTACAGTGGTGTTTGTTACACCTGCAGTGTAACAGAGAGAATCTGCAGTGCTGGAGCATCACTGAAGTTACTGCCTGGAACTTCAACTGCTTGGAGTGTCTGACTCTAAACAGGCCTTACTGTTTTGTGCACTACAGGGACCCCTTGAGCTTCTCCTCTAGTTGTAATTTCTGTGCTCTGTGGAAGCAGAATTCACCCAAGTAACTGAGCTTCCCTGGGACTGACCAAGTTAGAAAAAACCTGAGCCCTTGAAAATGGTGTTTGTTTCTTTCACTTTGTCCTGTCTTGACTGACTCCTCAAACACTTGGATGGGGATGAGAGGTGAGAATGAATGGCTGGAGGGAAGAAAATAAAGGGAGAAGCTGAACTTCTCTCTGTCACAAGCTCTGCTGGTGGAGCTGTGTCTTGGGGACACGTCCAGGCTTTGCAGACAGGACACTCTGTGTTGAGTGTCACTTGTATTGTGGTGGCCCAGACATTTGGAGAGTTACACTGTGAATTGGACAGGGTTTAGGTTTGGTTTTGTTGTGGTTTTGTATTTTGGGGTTTTTTTTGTGTTTAGTGGCTTTTTTGTGCTTTGGCTTGGTTTTCTGGACTTGTGTGGGAGTTTACCT
>WEIU01005906.1:0-29805 GCA_013389925.1 Aegithalos caudatus | reverse complement strand
TTAAGGTAAGGTTGTCTTTGATTTGATATGAAGGAGTTGTGCTGGGTGAACTCCCATGCAAGCTGGATCAGCCACCCCAAGCTGATGTGGATGGCAGTCTCCATTCCTGCCCTGGGGCTGTACATTTGGCCAAGTTTCATGATGGCAAAAGCAGCCCTTTCATTCTGTACCTTGAGTTATTTTTCTTGCAGTTCTCAAGAACTCTTTTAAAAGTTTGCCTTACCAAAAATGCTACTTCTATTGTGCACTCACACTGGGTGGTGATGGTTGTTTTGCTTTAAGTGCTGAGTTGCTGGCAATGTTTTAATATATTTTTAGATAACAGTGAAGTATTTGTTTTTTCAAATGAGAGGTAGGAAATTGCAAAGAATAAAGAATTGCATGAGCTGGCTCAGTGATAGCAAGCCTGTTCCATTTGGGGTAGTGGAGGAGGAAGGGGGAATAGGTGGTGAGGTAAGAGCTGGTGCTGTGACACTCCCCCAGTAATAACTTCAGCGAGGAGCTGTCAAGGGTGGAAGGAAAAATAAAGGTGTTGAGAACTCGTTGACTTTGACACTTGATATGAATCATATCTCCTCTGTTGTAAGGGGAGAATAATTCAAATGAGCACAGTGAACCCTTCCTGTGGCAAACACAAAGCTATTCTTTTTGTCTCCCCTGAACTTGGTTCTTGGCAAAGCAGAGCAGAGCATCACTGATGATGGAGACAGGAATGCAACAAGAACACTGAGATCAAGCAGAAAGAGCCAAAGTTTGTCAGGCATCCCCTTTTATAGGGGCTTCAAATCTCCCACACTTACATATGTAATTGTTAAAGGATGTTAAGTGGCCCAGCTCACTGGCCAGTGATCATCTGGGTGCCTCCCTGGTGCAGAGGCATTGCCTGGGGTCCCTGTTGGAGCTGAAATGTGACCAGCAGTAACACACCCAGGGACTCCAATGAGCAAGGCTGGTCGAGGTGGTGTCTGTTAATCCAAATTTCCTGTGCAGCTACAGAACAGCTATTGCAATCCCTTTGAGGCAGGGCTTGGCTCTGTAAGCAAGATCCATAAGACTCCTGAACAAAATTCTAGCAAACTGAGCTGTTGAAGCCCTGGATTGATGAGACAAGTCTTTAATTTGTGGTGTCTGCTGGTGTAAGACAGCTGCAGTAAGCCTTGCATCTGAATGCCTTATATATAGCCTGGAGATTGGATGATGATTTTTCATAACACAGTAGAAAAGTAATGAGGCTTTCTAGATTACTTTAAATACTATTTTCTGGTCTAACTATCACTAGTTATTCTTTTCCATTTTGTGTGTAAAGTCTGCTTAATAAAAATCTTTGTCCTTCCATCCCACAAGCATTTATATAATTTTTTTCTCCATCAATAAGCCTGGGAAATTTTATGACCAAAGCTAAATTGTGCTTTTCCAGAGGTGCAGGTGCAACCTCCGTTGCCCATCCTAACAATAGGAAAATGTATTTTTATAAATTTAATTACATATTTATTATCTTGAAACATACTATATTGAAATGCATATTTTATAGGCATGTATTGCAAGAGGCCTCTTTGCACAGAGTGCCAGTAGTTTTGGAGGGGTTTTCAGACCTGCCTAGGGTCTCCTGGCACTGTTGCTTTGCTTAGAAGATCGTGTGTGGTCCTTTTAAAAGTAATTTTCATTTTTCATCTCAAAAGAGGTTTCAACACCCTTTATTTCACTCTCCTCAGCAGGATAGGGATTGAAATGCATGGATAGGGAGGTCATGATGTGTTTTGAAATTGGGGAAAGTGCAGTTAAAATAGATGGTGATAATACTATTCTTAGATCACTGAGGCTGTGAAACGTTTTTGGTGCTAAGAGGAAATGGCAGCTTGAGCTTCACTGGCTGGTGGTGAGCCTTGGCAGCTGGGGCTGGCTGGTGCTGACATTTGGGGCAGCTGTCTCAGGGTAATGGAACATGGGCTTTCCCTTCTTCTGTACTTGCAAATGTAAATTGCAGAATATGCCCCGGGGACAGGCAGAAAAGTCCGTGGGTCTTAGGTGTGAAAGAAATTAGTAAATACTGATTGTCAAATTCTGATTGTTCAGTTGCTGCAGAGAAGTTATTGCAGTTAGCACTCACTTGATGTGCTGTCTAAAAGGTGTGAGGTTTGTGGTAGCTGATATTAACTTGTAATTTCCAACTATAAAACCCTGTTTTCTCCTGTGGTAGGATGGAAGGGATGACTTTTGCTCTGCACCTGGGTGATGTAACCTGTAAAGGATTAAACTTGTCAGAAGGACCAGCAGCTGTCACTGTTGACAGTACAGAGCACAAAAACAGACTTGATGGATGAGCCCATCAGCGTTTTTTGTATGTCCCTGAACTTCAGAGCTGTTTCATGCGTGAAGTCTGAGTTTTTTCTGTCTGTGCTACAGAAATCTTTAGATGTGTCTTGCCAGGATCTGTTAGCTTGACCTGGCTGGCTGACACAAAGGTATGGCTAACCTGACTCTCCTTTCCATCTTTATCCATTAAAGGTCCCAACTTGTTTGAAAAAAACAGTCTTAACACTTGAGCAAATAAGCCTGTCACCAGAAGACAAATACATCTAGGTCCCAGCTGAGTCACTCACTCCTGCTTCCCCAATTCCCTTCCTCCCACTTGCAGTCAGTGAGTTCTGAATTTTTGTTGCCCCAGAGCAGGACTACCCACGTGCTCCTTCTTGAACTCTTGTCCCTTTCTTCCCCTAATCTGCTGTGTTTAAATCTTGGGGCAAGTGGGACTGTTCTTGCATGGGTACATTTTGAGGTGGATTGCTGCAAGGATTTTGGAGAAGCCTTTTGTGTCGTTAGAAACTGGAAGCGAGGGTGTTTCCTTCATGGCAGTGCCCACTGCAGCAGTCCTGCCCTTTTCCTTCCCGTCCCTCTCCTCTGTTGCTTCACTCCCAGAGCTGTGCCTGTGCTTTGTGTGGAGCCAAGCAGGCAGGTGGGAATACAGCACCTCCCTAAACTCCCCTGCACATCAATTCTCCAGTGTGGGGAACTAAATGGGTGCCTGTTCTGACTTTGGGGAGCACAGATGGGAGGGAGCAGCCATGGCATAAACCAGCTCAGAGAGCTCCTGGCAGCACTGGAGCCATCCCAAACTGGGAACGTGGCCTCTGAGGTTGTAGGAGCTCCTGCTCAGAAATATGAATTCCTGAGTAAGGCTGTTAATTCCAAGGTTAAGATGTGTGTAGTATCAGTATTAACATTTTGATTACTGACTGTGTTGAGAGATGCCTGCAGTTATCCTTATTCCTGAATAAAGGCTTAAATCATCTAGATTTGGGCTAATAGCTCTGTGTTTAGTAGAGTACATTTTTGTGCCTTTCAAGGCATGACTTAACTGTGGATTTTGAGGACCATCAATAAGAGAGGGACAAAAGTTCAGTAGTATCAGAATAACTACAGCATTACAGTTTTTTCAAATACTTTTTTCAATATGTCCTATCGGGTTAACCTAGGAAACTTTGTCCTGTAGATAATTAGTTGCCAAATATCATTCCTGGAAGTTTTCTGACAAAGAGCTGAGTAAGACTGTTTCACATTCTGTAAAATTTACAATGCTATAATATATTAAGCAATCAATATTATATAAGAATATATGCTGGTAGAATCCTAAAGCTTTTAAATTTTAAAACCAGATGAAGCAATGTTAAAGTTTTTATTGCTCTGTTAACTTGTCTGCAGTATAAAATGAATGTACCATACTGAGTACTGTAATAAAACAGTTGAAACAAAACCATGCATATAAAGAAAAAAATGTAAAGGTTATCTGTCTTGTAAATGTATGCCAGTTGTGCTGAAAGCCTTTTCTGACCCTCCCCTCTCACTTATATTACTGTCATTAATAGCAGAAATCTGCCTGTTTTGATCTTTGGAAACATGCTGGACCCTTTGCTTGTGTGTTTGCAATAGCCTTTTCACTGGAAAAAAACAGAGCAGCTGCAGCTTAACTTAATTTGCTTCCTTTAGACACAAAACCTGAAAGTTGGTACTTTGAACTCATGTGAGTTTTTCTTAAGGCCTTTATGAGGTTGTACCTTTTCTTAGCATGTTTTAAAATGCAGCAGATAATGTTTCTAATTGTACATGGAAGCATAGTTGGGTTTTGGACAGCCTATACAATTTTTTCCTTCATTTTTGCTTTGTAGCAGGCAGCACTGGTGTATGGCTTGCTCCTCACCAGATCATCTGGTGATCAGTGCAAGGCATGTATGTTTTCTCTTTTCACTTTTTCCAGGTTTTCTGAGTACATCATGTTGTTATCACTGCTTATCACTGCATCCTGGCTTGTCAGTCCTGGTTGTCACAGAATCACAGAATATCCTGAGTTGGAGGGGACCCACAAGGAGTCCAGCTCCTGTCTCTGCAGGAGACAGCTCCCAAGAGTCACAGCAGGTGCCTGAGGGATTGGTCCAAGCACCTCTTGAACTGTGTCACTGTCACTGTCAGTCTGTTCTGCAAGCAGAGTGACCTCATTTAGGTGACACCTCCTGTCAGGATGGTTTGAAGAAATGTGAAAACAGGAAGATGTTCAACAGGGATCAGTGAGCTGTCAGAGTGGCAGGCAGAAATCATCAACTGCACCAATACAGGGAGTAACTCAGTATCAGTTCCTCTGAAAATACCCCAAACATTACAGTGGAAAATTGGTTGAAATCAAGGTTACCTCATATTGAGCTGTGCAGCCAGGGCTGTAATACCTGCCGACCGTGCAAAATCATTCTTCCACTTGGTGCATGTAAGGCTGTAGCTGGGGAGCACTACAGTGCAAACTGTAGTTTGATGTCCACAGGGCTGCTGCAAAACTGCCCTCTGGTCACATGCCCTAAATTTCTGATCAAAGATTAAGTCCAGGTTGTCCCACTAATAATCATCATTCCTCCCACCCAGCTCTTCCAGCACTGGGGTCAAGGTGCCTTATGTCATGTAGCATTTTTACAAGATGCCATGTGTTCATAATTAGTTTGTCTCCCATAACACATCCTGTTGGACTTTATCTGCTGTTAGTTACCTACATCACAGCCCCTCTGTTGTGTACATGCATTGGAATGGTTGTAATGGAGAATGTCCTGCATGAAGCAGTTGCTGGATGTCACTCCACAAAAAACTATTCCTGTCTGGTTAAAAGTGATAGGTAAATTGTTGAGTTTGTGTGCTAGGGAAAGCAGTAATTAAGAGTGAAAGTACTGGAGTGGAGTGTTGGGTTTGGTGGTTTCTTGGGCAGTGAGGTGTAGCAGAGGTAATGGTGGTACACTCCATTTAGAGCAGAAAGGACAACTGTCCTGATTTCAGCTTTTTTTCTCTTTGATTCTTCATGGAGGAATTTTCAGAATTTTATATCTGTGGAGGTTTGGAGTATCAAGCATGAGGTGATGAAGGGCTGGCTGTTAGTGGTGCTCTATCCTGTGCTTCATGCAAACCTTCCCTTGTCCTCTGGTGAATGTTTTGGTCTTTGGTGTGTTCAAAGGTGACGTGGGCCAGCCAGCCAGGAGCTCTGCCTTTTGGTCCTGCCTCTGCTGTATGATCAGAGGCATTGTCTCTGTCTCTGGGACAGGTGTATCTGCTCCCTTCTGAAATGGTGAGAAATATTCTCCAGAGGTGCATTGTAGTGGGAGATAGCAGGACAGAGCAGGACACATGCAAATAGAAGTAGGAACTACTGGCTGTTCAAGTAAAGCTGTTATGCAAAGCAGGTGAATGTATTTTGCAAGCTGTGAATGTCTGACTTACTGTGTATTTCCCCAAGGTTTTTTCAGTTTCAGTTTTAGTGACCAGCTTCATGTGTATTGTAAAGCTCTTAAAGGACAAGCACATGCTATGATTGCTTGTTCTTCATGACATATTTCAGTTTTTGTCTGAGACACACTATCAAGTCCTGGCTTACAACAGAGCCAGTACAATGAGAGAAGTGCAGAAAGTGAGAAATGCATAATTTTGATATGCTTTGCAAACTGCCACAAACCCATTGCTGATATTTCTGCTGTTGCTCTGTTAAGCTCAAAAACAATTCTGAAACACTGTCACTGGAATGTTTGTTAGCTCTTTTTTTTTTATTTTCTGCTAGTGACTTTCAACCTTCATCCCTCAGAGCTTATGCCAAGAGCTCTTACAAAATTTTCATTAAAGGCCTCAATTTCACTAAAGGACTGAAAGGTTGTACTTGGATAAATAGTCTAGAACTTGATAACAAATGTATTTTATGCTTGCTGTCTATGTTGCTAAACTTGAGGTTGCAGCTTGAAACAGCCCTTGTAAGGTGGCCTGGAATTTATAACACTGGTGTTAGCAGCAGATACAGGAATAGAAACCTGGAGACCTTACTCTGACCAGTACATAAAAAGACTTCTTTCAAAGTTTTTCTTCTCAAAATTGAGGTTTATTTAGGTGCTTAAGGCAGTGTGTGCTCTGTTCTTTATGCAGACATGTGCATATGTACTTGGGTTGTTTTGGGGTCTGGTTTTGGATTTTGAATTTTTCCCAGATAGAGCAGGTTTGTACTCAGAATACAAGGCTGTTTTCTTTCCTCAGGAAAAAAGAGGGAGGATGGCAGAGAGCTCTCTAGGCTTCAGCACATTACCTGTTCTTCAATTTGTGCCTCAGCAATGGTGGTTTTGCCTGGATACTGTTTAATTCTAAATTAAGCAGTGCTAAATAAAACTTCAGTGAATAGCTCATTCACAAGCAAATGCCCATCCCTTGTAGTACCTGAGTGAATTAATGCACAACAGAAAACTGACCAAATGTATTCTTCAGGGCTTCCAAATTTGGTCTGGATGGGGTTTGAGATTAAGGAAGGATGTTTTGTCTTCTGTTTCCGTGATAACATCCTGAGCAGTACAGCTGGTAATAAAAGGGGGCTGGTCCTGGTCTTTAGTCACTGTAGGGCAGCCCTTGGTCTGTTGGGGAAGAACAGCACTCCCTTCCTCTTTTTAAGAAACTGCTCTTGTGAATCCCTGAGCATTTTGCTCTCCACATATTCGGGCCAGGCTGTGGAGCTCAGGCTGTGCTAACAAGCTTTTACTGCTTTGCACTCCATTTTGGTCAGGCACTGGAATGAGACCGTGCATTCCTTGCAGCATCAAATGTTGAAGTAGTCCTTACATGATGAAGTTTGTCAGAATTAGTGTTCACTTAAGTACCATAAAAGTTGCTGAACATAAAATGAATCTCACTTCTGAGAGTCCCTGCTGTTTTGGAAACACTTGGGGGTCTTTGAGATGTGGAAAGCCTAATTAGAATGTGAGCTGTAGCTACTTCAAACTCTGTAAAGCTATTTTTATTTGAGTTGTAAAATCACCAATACTGATTTTTTTTTGCTTCAGGTTGTCATGCTTTCTGTTAGGGAGATTTTCCATCAATCTTTTTGCAAATAGACTATTTGTGGTATGTACAGCTTAGCCTTTATACAGGTGGTAGTGGTGGGAGGACTAATTTGAAGGGAATTCTGTTGTCACTGGGACTGACATCTCTCTATCCACCAGAAAACCAGAGGTAGAACTGGCACATTTGTTATCATTTTACCTCCATGAGCTTGTACTAGTGGAAGCTTCCTACACAGAAGGAATGCAAGACCTGTGGCAAAGTTTCTTGAACTTTATTGACTCCTTCCAGAATCTCCATTAGACTTTTTAGGGCTCACTGCAATGTACTTTAAAATACTCGTTTTTTTCCTCTCATCTTTGTGCCATGTGAACCAAAAAAGTGTAGTACCTGAGTGAATTAATTGTTGTCTAGATTTTTTTTTACCTTCTCTTTCTCCTATTATCATTAATAAATAACTCTTCACAATTGAAGACTTTTGCCAGAGGGGACATGGTAGTGCCAGACTGTCAAGGCCTGGGAATGCAGGGTGACTTAATCTGTGCTGAGTTCTATCCTTGTGGCTAGACTTGACTGTGCTTCAGCTAACATAAAGTTGTCTCAGGTATTCTTGTGTTACCTACAAAAAACCATAAAAGATAGTTTTGTAAAAGATTGAATGCTAGTTTCTTGCTCCAGTCCTCTCTTTGGAGTTTCTTTGTTACAACAGATTTTGCTGTGCTTGTCAGCCAGTACAGCTGGATTTCTTGGTGACTTTAGTCAGTGCTCCTATGGATTTGAGTTTTGCATGGTGAAATATTACATGGAATTATAGTGACAACTTGTCTTTATCTCATGCAGTTAAAAATAACATAATTTCCTGTAATCTTACCCAGCTACTTCTCCCCATCAGCCCTTTCAGAAGTTTAGGGTAATTCTGAATTTATCTGTAAATGTTTATATTGCACAAACCTCCAGTGGTAAGTAGTTCTGTGCAGCAGATAGGATGGCAATATTATTTAGGGTTTGGAAAGAGAAGCTTAGATCCTAGAGTGGCCTTGTCCTGTGACTTTATTGTTGGTTTGTTGTCCCAACTTTGTCACGTATTTTGCTTTGGAGGAGTTTCCAGGTTCCTTCAAGATGAATGGAAATAACTTAGACATTATTTCTTCTCAAAGAAGCTGAAGACAGCAGTTGCTCACCCAGACACCAGCCTTGTGCTTTGAAAAGCTTCAGAACTCCCTGCCCTGGCCTCCTGCTTGCAGCTGCCCTGGCTGTTGTGGTAAAAGGCTCTGGGTGTGCATGTGCCAAGCTGTGTGTGTTGAAGCAGCAGGGTCACTTCAGATAAGGCTGAAATGACAAAAGCACCACTGAGCTGTGGGGAGGAAAGACCCCTGGACTTGGTTGTGCTGGGGAAACTTCCTGAATTAGTTTCTAGTTTGGCTTTTATGCTCTTCTTGTGCCTTTAAAAAGCTGTGGGTGGAAGAAGTGTTTCTATAGTGATAATGGGAGTTGGGGAGAATGAGAATGAAAACCTGTATCCATAACACATTACTGCATTATAGTGCAATCTACAGCCATTATTTAGGTAATATATTATAATACTTGGTAGTTGAGTGCAATTTAAGGAATAATCTCTCTCGGGCTGTTTTCAGCAATATTTGCTCAGTGGTTGTTAAGCATTTCCACAGCTTTTTATATCTACCTAGAGAACAAGTATGCACAGCCTTAAAGGATGTCCAAACGTGGTACTGTAGGCTTTGTTCTGAAAAATGTGAATATTTTGCATTTCCTATGTGTTATCATGATAAATTGAATTTAAGGAAAAGCTTAAAATATTTCAGCAGTTACGTGTTCTTGAGTCACCCTAATTGTCCAATATATCTTTTTGTATTGAAAGTTTGCAGTTAAATCACTATGAAGGATGAGTAAATGAAGGAAAGAAAAGCTGATTTGGCCTGGTCTGAGTCACAGTGTAATTTTGATGGGCAGATTTCCCCAAGTTTCTTTAAGATTCCATTCTTGCCTCACAGTCACCTTGGTGACACACAGCCAGAGGCAGGAGGATTCATTTGTTCAACATGAGGATGAGGCAGGAGCTGCAGGTGACCAGGCCATGTCTTGGGTTGTCTTTGCAAAACCCTGAAGATGAATTTGAATATCCTGTGGTGCCATTTACAATAAATTTGCAGAGAACAAAAATGTTTTATGTTGGGCTATGGTGGACTTGCTTTGTTCAATCCAGACAGTTTCCCTTGAAGCAGTTTTTACTTGCAGGTTTATATCTAGTTTGTAACTCTCAGAGAAGAAAAGGAGCCATTATTCTATGAAATGAAAAGTTGTGTTAAAGCACCACTTCTTTAACACCCTCTGTGAGAGTGAGTACCCTGCTCCCAAGGGCTGTTCCATCCTGGGATAAAAGTGTTTCAGATTTTTTACAGACCTTGAAGGCTGTCCAGTTTGGATCAGTGAATCTTTAAAGTTTCCTTTTGTTACTTAATTTATCTGCATTTTAGTTTTGTACTTGGTGAATCACTCAAAGCAAAATCTAGTGATGCATGTGGTAGTTAGATTCAGTTTTGTAGTTTTGGTTAAATCCAGGGAAATCTTACTGTGGTTCAGTTAGGAATCATTGTTTTTCTTAAAGGCATAACACTGTGTTTTAATATCCAGATGATAAATTTTAATATGATTTATTATCTGGAAGTCACTTGGAAGTATGGAATAGATGGATTTACTGGATACTTTTCATAAAACATTTTGCAGTAAAATGGTTTAATTACTTAAAGTCACTTCTTTCATTTCAGTGGATTTATGGTTTAAAATAAGAGAGCAGTGTCAGATGTAAACATCAAAGGCAGATACATCAATGCACAAGATTCCTGTGTGTGTTCCTGACTTAATTTGTAGTTACATTTCACTAAAGGATGTTAGTGGCATAATTTTTTTTGAAAGCTGAAATTTTAAAGTACTTTTCTGCAGTTTTCATTATAGTAGCTCCATAACTTCATAGGAACTACCAGAACTCCAGCCTTGTGCAAAGTTGTCCTGAATTTAGGGCACTTCAGTACAAGTCAGTTTTGCTTGGGTGAGCCTTTGGGGCAGGTCCAGGGGTGTGTGACACTGTCAGAAGAAATTATTTGGTAGATCTGTGTGGTAGAGATGACTCCTGCTGCAATGATATGGGAACAGGGAGCTTTGGAAAGATAAGTGTGTTCTGTTCTCTGTGGAAAAGGCAGAAAGGGGAACCCAGGGGTGTTTGCAGGGTGAGTGTGTGTGTATGAGCTCTCCAGTGCACAACACGGGGCATGGATCCTTGGCTGCCTGCCAGGCTGTGAACGGAGCTGTGACAGCTCGTTCAAATGATGCTGGAAAGGACAGTGGGCTGGGAAGGTAACCTCAGCCTGGCTGGGAGGCAGGAAAAGGTCTTGGGAGCAAACAAAGCCTCTGAGGGGGGAGCTGTGGCAGACTCATCACTGCAGAAGTTCCCTGAACAGGTTAGACATGCAGATATGTTGGCAGTTACTTTACCCAGCCTTTAATCAGCTATTTTTTTACTCTGGTCACAAAGCTTTAATGCATCCCTCAGCGCTGCTCCCTTGCTAGCATTTGGCTTCAGGCCAGGCATTAATGAGTACCCCAAGCCCAATGTGATTTGGCTCCTCCAAATCTATTAGCATATCTTCAGAGCAAGATAAAACTCATTAATATAATTTACATTTGGGCATTAGAATTTCTTGTAATTATTTAATACCTGCTGCCAAACCCCCAAAACTGTGGCAGTGTCCTTCAGGTGAAACTACAATTTACCCATTCTTTCTGGAAAAAGAACAGACTGCCAGATCCCTTAACTGCTCTCTGATGGTGATGAAATGAATCTGTAGCACATGAGCTTATCAAAGCTCATGGGGGATCTCTCTGATACAAAGGAATGCATCATTGTGTAAGATTTGGTTTATTAGAAATCATACTAAAATATGTTGTGTTTGAGTTGTGTTCTATTGTGCAGGACTCCAGTGAAGGCAGCTTGAGTTACAGAACAGCCCTAAATTACTGATTCTTGGAAGCTGTGTGCTGAAATCTTTACATGAGTGAGTTATAGATCTGGGCTTCAGCTCATGCCCTCCCTGGTCTCTGTGCAATTCACTTTTTTACACACCCAGTTTTAATCTCTGCTGTCCCTGTTCAGTATCCCAGAGCTGCTGCTGGTGTTTCTCACTGTATTTCATGTTGAGAAGGAATCAGTCCCTGCCCAGGTCTCTGTCCTGCAGCTCCAAGGCAGTCCAGCAGACACTGGTGATCCAGGGCAGTTCCCCCTGTGTGAGCTCTTCCCTCAGCCTGTAACAGAGCCATGCTTGAGCTGCTCATGACCTGTGCTCAGATTATCCCAGCTAAATGACTGAACTCTGCTGTGCATGCTGGAACAGTGCTGCTAAATAAATGCATGGAAGCCCAAAGTAGTAACTGCACAAAAGACAGCTTGAGTGTTTCATCCACATGTAAGTACTTGGCATCTTTTAAGTGTTAAAACCTCATCAGCTGAAAATTTCCTGAAATGGGCTGTAAAGATGGGTATCTTTGCTAACCTAAGTTCTGCTGCTGTGCTAGTTCCCCAGTGGAAGTGCTGGCACCTGGGGAATGTACATCCCCTCAGCCTCTTCCCTTGAACATCCAGGTAACTGTTACCCACTGTGGTTCACTGAGGAGGTTCACATTTTGCTCTCTTTCCTTTGCCACACTTCATTTCAGTAGCTTTTGAGGTTTTTCTCAGTCATACGTAGCAGTCAGCAGTGAGGCACATTTAGGGTGTTGGTGTGTCACATTTTTGAAAGGCAGCAAGTACTGATCTTTAGAGTTTAACTTTCTGAAGCTCTCCTGTCAACTGTAAGAACAAGACATGCACTTAGAAATTCTTGTCTGCTTTTACTTTATCTTTTTTTTTTCTTTTCTTTTTTAATTTGCTCCCACCATCCTTGAAATAAAGAAACATAATGACATAGCAAAAGAGTTAGTTTGAGGGTTTGGTGGATATCTTCGCCATAACTGTGTGTGTGTGTAGTATGTGATCTCTGGATCTGTATTCATGTTTCTTTCTCTTTGTATTTCCTCATCTTCCTGCATTCAGGCAATGCTAATCATGTGATACTTCTGTGACTTGTGATTTTTTTTAACTCAGATCTAGCTTTTTGTGGGATCCTCCTGAAAAGGCTGAGAAGAAATGAAAGTGGTCAAGGAAAAGTGATGTTGTGGTGTTTCATCTTGAAGGGAAGGGGCCTGGTTCTCTGAGGTGTTTACTTACAAGACAAAATCAACTCGAGCAGAGGCAGTTTCAAACAACAGCATGGTTTTACTTACAGAGCATAATACAATATTGGAGGGACTGCTTTCAGTCAGTGCATCAGGCTTGCATATTGCACTGTACCAGTTGACAGAAATTCAATGAAAATTAAAGCATCAAAGTTTTTAGAACAAATATGCTTTAAAGTATCAATTTGTGCTTTTTAAAACTACCTTTTCCTGTGGCTCCTCTCTTGTGACTCCTGATCTTTCATTCATGTTTAAAATTACAGCAAGAAAAGTGTCCCCTTAAAAAAATAAAAAGAAAAAACTTTCTTCATCTACATTTGCTGTTTGAATGTGTTTAACTTTATTAATGTAAAAACTGCTCAACACAAATGGGAAGAATAACCTGGTACTTCCATCAGTCTTGCTTGTATCTTGAATGTATCTCAAGCTCAATTTTTGTTTGCTTCCTTCAGGTTTTGAATGAAGAATGCGATCAGAATTGGTACAAGGCAGAACTCAATGGAAAAGACGGCTTCATTCCCAAGAACTACATAGAAATGAAACCCCATCCGTAAGTAGAGCTTTGGGATAGGCTCCCTTGGTCTCACTCTGGGCATCCTCACAAAAAAAAAAGGATGGTTTTCTGCTAAAATTTTACCAGATCTCTCAAATATATGGACAGATAAAGGATGGCTGGTGAGTTGTGTGTCTCTGGCTGTAGTGTTTGCTTTAACTCCTCTCACAGTAGCTGCATAGCAGCATGTTTTGGGAAGCTTTTCTGGTGCTTGCTCTGGTGTATTTTAGGTTCAGACAGAGCAATCTCGGGGTTAGCAGCCATAAACCCGCAGAAAACCCTTTTAGCAGAGAGTTGTCACTACCACTACCCCAGGAAAAGTGTCTGTGTTCTTGTGATGATTCTCAATTTTACTTACTGAGCAGCTAAGAGTAAAAATCACAGCATTCACAGCTCTGCGAAAGGTGAAGGGTATTTGGAGCTGAACTTGTAGTATGTCTGTCACATCCTGAGTATAGAATCATGGAGTTGTTGAGGCTGGACAGGACCTGTAACAGTAATCTGGTCCAACACCTTCCTAACAAAACAGGCTGACCTCAGAGTGCTGTTACACAAGCATTGTTGCCTTGAACTGCTGCTCCAGAGAGCTGTGTTTGAGTAATTACTTTGAACCTTTCCCTCTAGGTGTAGTGAACCCAGTATATGAAAACTGTAGCATTTCATGACTGGGTTTTTTCTTTGTGTCAGTTCATGTGTTTCTGCTGCTTTCTGCTAAACTTCGGTTCTGCCAACCTTTGAGATCCAGCAGCATCTGAACAAGAACAGCAGGCTCTGGGTAACAGATTCAAAGAAAGGTTTAGGAGGGAGAAGCAAAACCTGTAATCAGGGGTTTTACAAGGAGCTGTAGCATTTCATTTGCTCACAAAAACTGATGATTTATGTAAGTGTTTACTGTCATTATATAATGAAGATATTGCAGTTAAATGCAATCAAGAATTATTTTTCTGAGGGCCCTTGTGAAATAGCAGAAGGAAGCTTCTGAGGGCCAGGCCCCCTGAGAAGGAAGAAGTGTCACACTTTAGGGCAGCCATGGGAAGTGAAGAAAGGACACACAAGAAAATTCTGAAATTGTTTAGAGCCTTGTTTATCTGTAGTAACATGTTTGGTTTACCCTGATTGTATCAGTCAGCTGGGGATCACAAATTCACGTTGCAATTTCTCTTACCTTGATTTGATGCTTGTACCTTCTCATGACAATTTTCCAGGCATTTGAGTTATTCTGCAGTGATGTCTCCTATGATGATCAGTTTATTCTGTGATCCTCCATGGTGTTTTGTTTTAGAGGAATAGAGCTGTCAGTTTTTTATATCAAAAGGGAATGAACAATATTTAAGCCTGCAAGTGGGCAAATTTGGTAGTGGTTTTTAAGCATAGTTAATTTGATCTTATCTGAAGATGTTTCAAACTGCTGATGGCATCTGCATAGAGGCAGTGCCCTGTGTCAGCAATGGGAGTCTTAACTGCTGCATTTTAACAACCCTGGGAAATTATGCAAAAGTTTTTATAGCATAATGTTGGCTTAGCTGTAGTGCAGAGCTCTAGTCATACAGGTCATACAAAAAGCAAACTGCAGGCAGCTGAGCAGTGTGAAAGAGAATGTTCCTTTACTCAGACTATCATCAAATCATTTTCAAGAGGTTTTGGAGAGAAAGCAACTGAATATGGCTTTAAATCCTTTCTTAGGATCCAAGACTTAAATCTTCCAACTGCACAGCTGGTATTAAATGCAGTATTTCTTGTATTTTACAAATCTTACAGATCGCTTTGTAACTACAAGCAAATGAAGGTGAAAGGAAAATATGGCACCTCTCAGTGACCAGACTCACCTGGGGATAACCTGAGGGGTTAATCTGAATTGCCACCTCAATTAACAAAGCAAAGACTGAGCAGAACTAGGCAGGGCAGAGAAGAGCTACAGGAAGCCCTGGGCAGGGAGGTTACTGTGAAGGCACAGCAACACCTTGCTCTTGAAGAGGGGGCAAGGGAAGACTTTGCTGTTTTTGAAACACACCATGGATCTGATCCAGGCTGTCTCAGATCTTTGTTATCAGCTTGTCCTGGGGATATTGCTGAAGTCTCACTTAGCAGTATTGTAATTTCTGTGGAGGAACTCGGCCAAGTGAAATGATTGTGAGAAGTGAAGCCAAACAAGTTGCCAAAGTGCCGATGGAGGGAGGCTGGAAGCGATGAGAACCTGTGCTGTGCAGCCAGGGCAGCTCCCTCTGGCTGTGCAGCATCAGCAGGAATGCCTGCCTCCAGTTCTGCAGTGCTGACAGGATGAGTTTCACCTGCATTACAGAGCTGCTTGGAGGCAAGCCTTATCAGGCTTCTCCCTTCAGAAAACTTGTGGGGATGTCGTTGTCACTTTGCCTAGTTCTCCAGGAGTGATTTTTGACATGCTGTGATGTTTAATTTTTTTAGACATTCTGTAGCAAAGATACGTGCACAACGCTTCTGCTGCTTTACAGTTCTGTTCTTAAGTAGACAATAGTCCTGCAAAATAATTTTGTTCACTGGAAATAGGATGGCTGAGGGAGGAAGCTTTTAGTTTTCATTCCAGAGGATAAAAAGTACAGAGTGAGAGTTTCAAGCAAGTAAAGAGTGTTTGGTAACCAAGTAATCAGTCCTTCATCAGCTCTGGAGGTAGTTTTCCCTTAGAGAGAAAGATCTGGTGACTTTTTGAGGTCACGAGAGCTCCAGCTTCTCTTAAGAATGACTGTTTCAGGAAGGATTCTGCAACTCCTGTCTTGTTGCTGCAGCAAAACCTTCACTGCAGACAGTGGGCTGTGTGAGTGGAGCTCTTGTTATGAAATGCTCTCCTCTAAGGTCAGTCATCTGCGTGG
This sequence comes from Aegithalos caudatus, assembly GCA_013389925.1. Lineage (NCBI taxonomy): Eukaryota > Metazoa > Chordata > Aves > Passeriformes > Aegithalidae > Aegithalos > Aegithalos caudatus. The sequence continues at coordinate 13,788 of WEIU01005906.1, read as the reverse complement.
GTGTGGGTGTGATAAATGCTGCTGTCCTGTGTGATCTGTTCCTCAGAGCTGAAAGCTATGCTTTTTAGTTGTGAAGATACTTCTGCTTTTCTCATGCCATGTGACCTACCACTCATTCCTTCTTTGCCTTTAATCTTGGATTAGTCTGGAAGTGCAAATGTAAATGGGGCCAAGGATCCCGTGACCAGGCTGTTGGTCGGTGCTGACTATCTGGTGGCCTGAGGTAGGTTCAGCCTTGGTGTCATGGTCAGCCTTGTGGCTGGTGAGAATTTTGGATGTGGTTTGCATGAGGCAGCTGCTTCATGTGACTCCTCCTGGGAAAGCTGCTGGATTGTCCTGCCTGTGAGAGAAAGCAAGAAAAGAGGCTCCTGAAACAAGTGTCATCAGCATCTTTTCTGGAACAGAATCCATGCCTAGCTCAGCACTCCTCTGCAGTGGAGCAGAGAGACCTTGAAGGAACTTCCCTCACTTGGTCTGTAACTGCAGTCCTGGCACCTGCCTCAGCTTTCTGACAGATGATACTTGTCTTGGACCATAGGACTCTGGTAGTGCTCAGAGATTGGACTCTGGGCCTCAGGAGCAAACAGCTGCTGGATGAAGATATTGATTCTCTCTACTGAAGTAGATGTGTCTTACCACCCGATCTGAAAGAGACAAGAAATTGATTTAGATATAAAATGCACTTTCCACATGTGCAGGATGGGGCAGTGCATAGACAAGATCTTATTTTCAGAGCTGTGATGTTTCTGGCTCTTCCATGAATAGATTAAAATTCTTAACTTTCCTTCCCCACACAGGTGGTTTTTTGGAAAGATTCCCCGAGCAAAGGCTGAAGAAATGTTGGGCAAACAGAGACACGATGGTGCCTTCCTCATCAGGGAGAGTGAGAGTGCTCCTGGGGACTTCTCCCTCTCAGTCAAGTAAGTCATGCCCAGGAGCAATTGTGTGCTAATCAGGCATCTGCTGCTCCTTTGGACTGGTGAGTAAAGGACAGGTGATTGTCAGCACTGAGGGGCAAGAATAATCTCACAGATACCCTATAGCATTCCTGTTCTTCTGGTGACATTTATTCCCCCTCTAATAGAACAATCATCTTTGCTCTGGTTTGCAGTGAGGCCACAGGGCTGACCTGGTGGCACGTGGCTCACACAAGCCCAGGCACTGTCTGGTGGCTTCTTTGTGGATCCCATTCCTCCCTCTTACAGCCACAAAGCACCCAGTGTGGACAACCTCCCACCCCCTCCTTCATTCCTCCTCTGCAGTGCAAGCTCTCACTTTATCTCCTGATGTGGTAGTACATTGGCAAGTATGTTTTTCTCTGCTTGGCATGTGCTCTGGTGATATTCCCACTGACTAGCCCTGGGATGTGGAGCTGTGAAACCAGAGGTCCATTGGAACTCTCACAAGTATATTCCACATGGGTTAGGAAGAAATTCTTCTCTGTGAGGGTGGTGAGAAGCTGTGCCTGCCCCATCCTTGGCAGTGTTAAATGCCAGGTTGGACAGGGCTTGGACAACCTGGGATAGTGGAAAGTGTCCCTGCCCATGGGAGGAGGGTTGGAATGAGGTGATCCATAGGTGATTCCCAACACAAGCAATTCTGTGATTCTCTGATCTGAAGTCACTGAAATAGAGGTTTTAGAAACTTGGAAAAGTGTGTGAAGTAATTTACTGTAGGGTGGGGGTGGGAGGAAATCCGTGCTCAGCAGTTCATTTTGGCTTTTTTGATTTTTTAATAATTTTCTGTAATCTTCCCCTTCTACCATAAATAAACAAGATTTTGTTTAGAATCCTTACAACGTTTTTTATTATTAATGTGCAATTCCAGCTGGCTCTGTTTTCTGTGGCTGTCAATGACCTATCTCAACAAGATTTGTTTCTTTTTTCTGGACATCTTTGGTCTGTAACCAAATTTTTGTCCTACTGTACAACAGCACTGAGTCATGCCAGCAAACTGGATTAAAGCCACTGATTTTAGAGATGTTTATATTTCTGTCTTGGATAGAGTCATCTGGACTGGAATATCAGATATGAATGGAAGCTTCAGTTGCAGGAAGTGCATTCCTTTAAGAAACAGAAAGTAACAATGGCATAGCTGGGCCTGGCTGTTCAGCCTGGTGTTGCCATCTGGTGGTAATGTCTCAGCTGGGTGGTTTTTCCTGTGTGTATAATTTAGGATTTGAAATTGTGAGCTCTCAGGTTGAGGAAGGCAGAGCAGAGGCAACACCCAGGAGTTGTTTCAAAGCAGTGCCTGCTTTCCCCACTGATGTATAGGAGCCATGCATGCCAAGGGGGAACAGTTGTCTTCTGTTTTCAGTGTTTTAGGCTGAAGTAAAACTACCAGTGTGCCATTCATCTGGAAAAATCCCAGTGGACCTCTCCAGAGTTCCTCTTTATTCAGAATAAAACCATTGGAAATGTAACTGAATGCCATTATTTGTAAGAAAAAAAAATTTAAACACAGAATTAAAGTGATTGGTTCATTTGCACAGCATAATCCTTGAACATTTTGGGGGTTGAATGTTTTTTTTCTGTTACCTTTTGTTTTGGGGTTCTTTTTTTAAGACCAGAGTGGTCCTTTTGTTTCATGAGAGAGCCCTTTGCACAAGTCCATGCTGGTTGCAAAAAGAGCCAGTCCTACCCTCCCTGTGGCAGTGTTTTCCAGAAATTTCCCTGCAGTGGGACTGGTGCTTATGCAGTGCATTGTTGCACCTACCCAGTGATGCTGTGGGAGGGAGGAGCTGGGACTGTGAGAAGCAGAGGACCATGGCAAGAGCAGCACAGACTGTGAGAGTGGCTCGAGTCAGTTGTGAAACTGCTGGGTATGAAGAGCTAAACCAAAGTGCTTGTGCTGTTTGACTGGCCATCCTTTGTTTTAGGGGTGTGAAGTGGAAAGCACCAGGGTGCAGCTGTGTTACTGTGACCTTGCAAAATCCCTGGCATTTGTCCTTGGGATTCTGCACCACCTTCAGCAGCACAGGTGATGGCACATGTAACATACATCAAGAAGTACATGTGATGCCAGCTATGGGATTGCATCTGTGTCATCAATGTCATTGACTATTGTCACTGTGCCCTGGAGGACCTTTTTTACCAAACTCTGTGCTGATGATCCCAAAAGGAGTTGTCTGTGGCTAATAATGTGTTCTTTTATGTTCTTCATTCTTTCCACACAGGTTTGGAAATGATGTGCAGCACTTCAAGGTGCTTAGAGATGGGGCTGGCAAGTATTTCCTTTGGGTGGTGAAGTTCAATTCTTTGAACGAGCTGGTAGATTATCACAGATCCACATCTGTCTCCAGGAACCAGCAAATATTTCTCCGGGACATTGAGCAGGTGCCACAGGTAAGAGCAGCGTCCCTGTAGAGTGCCCTGGTCAGGCTATTGCAACCACAGTCTGAAGTGGGGTTGCATTTTAGAGTAAGAAAGAAGCTTATTGATTTTTTTACCTGTGGAAGTGTATCTTTAGATCCTGCTACCAGTCAGAATTTTACTGGTAAATAAGCTGGACTCTTGTGCAAAGCCTACCTGCACTCTTGGTCTCCCTGGACTTGAGGCAAAATTCTTGTTGCTGCTTGAACGTTTGACTTGTTGTAATGTTATGGGTTCTGTTGCAGGAAGATCGTCTGATTCCTGTGAATTAAAAATGGATTTGCTCCTGTCATAGGGCACAGTAAGAAAGGATAGGGAAGTGCTGGGTTAATGGTTGGACTTGATGATCTTAGAAGGTCTTCTTCAGCCTAAACAATTCTGTGATTGTGTTCTGATTTATACCTGATCACAGCCAGAAGTGCAGCCCTCAGTGAGGCTTTGATGCTGGGCTTTCTTGAAGAGGTGGTTACAGCATATGGAGAATCTCTGGTTTGGATCTAGCCACTATGAAGAGAATCCAAAACTTGTTGTGAAGTGCCAGCAGAGCATCTTGTGTGTATCCACCTCTTTATTTTGTTCCATTTCCCAGGTCAATCAGTGTTACACTTCATGTGACTGCATATTTTGTCAGTTCTGGGTAAAACCTTTTGCTTCCTTGTACAACATTCTGGTGCTAACCTGAAGACAAGGGGTGTGGAATTTGTGCAGCTGTCCAGGTGCCACAGGCAACTTTGTCACAGTTTGTCTGAACTTAACACCTGGCTCTGCACTGCCAGGTCAGGGATAAACAAAGGAGGGGGAAATAGCTGGCTGAAAAGGACAAGCATGAAAAGACCTTCCTGGCCTCATGATTTTAAGACTGCAAATGTATTTTAAATGAACTGATAGCTTTTCTATCAGAAAGGAAGACTTGCTGACCAGGCAAAATACTCTGTGACAAGAATTAAGGAAAATGTGTAAAACGTCAACATCCAGTTTTTAGGGGGAACTTTGTAGATCAATAGTATTTGTGCTGTCAATTATGAAAACAGGACAAGTAAACAGTAATATTACTGTATTGCAATAGAACACAGATTTACAATAGGCCACAAAGAGTGAAAAATAGTAGAAAAACATCAGAATCATCTCCTGTATTTTAGCTCTTTCACAGAAACTTGACCTTTTTCTGAGGTGTTCTGTAACCTGTCCTTTGCTGTTTTAGCATCTTGTTACAGCTGTTGGGAGCTGGCTTGCAGGGAAAGGGAACAGCCCAAATGTTTATTGTTAATCTGCTGTGTAAGACAGCTCCTGCCCACAGGAGCAGGTGCCTGCAGTGCCCTGGGTGATTCTCACTGTGTGTATGTTTCTCCTTCCCTTTTCAGCAACCCACATACGTTCAGGCCCTGTTTGATTTTGATCCCCAAGAGGAAGGAGAGCTGGGCTTCCATCGTGGAGACTTTATCCAAGTCCTTGACAATTCTGACCCCAACTGGTGGAAGGGAGCGTGCCGCGGACAGACGGGCATGTTCCCACGCAACTACGTGACCCCAGTGAACCGGAACATCTAGAGAGAAATATTAGAGATTATTTAAGGAAACCAGAGAAACAGTAAATACACATACAGAGCCTAACTGCAGCCAGTGACCTAAAAATCACACGGCGGTAAAAGCGGAGTCACCTTTCACCGGGAGGTGATCCTCCTTCCCTCAGTACGGAACTTCAGGGGCGGGGGGAAGAGTTCAACTTACACACCAAAACTTATCTTAAAGGAAAAAAAAAAAATAAAGGAAAAGAAAAAAAAAAAAGGAGAGAGAGAGAGAGAAAAAATAACAAATTTCCTCAGCTGCTCCTGGGTTATCCCCTTTTATTCATTCTTGTTGCGAATGAGTGTTTTAAGGTCACTTAAAGTCTCACCACCACAACTCTTCTTGTTTCCCCCTCCTCTGTCCATCAGTGCATGAAGTTTTAATGCCATTTTAAGTCCTAGCCATGCAGTTAAAGGAAAAGGGAGAAACTCTGCTGGTATTTTCTCTCTGCAAACGGTCGTCATTTGACATGAAGGGACATGAGAGAAGAACCAAATCCACAGTCCTGCCTTTAAAAAAAAACAAAAATCATCAGTTTCTGCTTTTGCCTTCAACATTCAGCATTTCTTGCCTGGGAAAATGAGGTGTTAATCTAATTTTTATTGTCTCTTCTCCTTTGGCACTTTCTTCTGAAGCTCAGCAGCTTCCAAATGGAGGAAGGGAGAAGAGTTGTGTGGCTTTTTGTTTTATTTTTTACTTTTGAGTCACAGAGCTGCTTTGAGAAACTCCAACGTACAACTGAAGTCTATTAATGCTGTGCTGACAGCTTTTTTGTTTTTTCTTAAAGGTGTACGGTTGAGCACATTCTGTAATTTTTTCCATAGTGCCTTCCCCTTGTTTTCTTTTTTATTGTTTTTTAAGTTAAAAGGACAGTCCAGAGCTTTTCAGAGGGATTTTTTTTTTCTGCCTATGTGTAAATAAATACTTTGGGGAAAGGGGGCAAAGGAGGGTGGTTTTATCAATGGACACTTGAGAAAAATCTACAGAGATGGAGCTTTAATCTTCAGATTTGTCTTACTGTTCAACTTCCCTTATTCCAAGGAAAATAAAATCAAGGCATTCACGTGGCAACTTAGGCTGCTCAGAGGTGGAGAGCTGCAACCAGGAGCCTCAAAAGAAGTAAGAGAAAGGGGAAAGTTACGATGAGGGAAAATAAGGAAGAATATTTTGGGGCGGGAGGGTTAAGGGGGGATTTCGAGAAATAATAGCCCTGAGATGTCCTACAAAAATGTACATTCCTTTGGTGGAAAACTTCATAATGCAGAGAAACCTCAAGAAATAGTGCTTGAAAAAAAACAAACTTTACGCTCTTAGTGAATGTTTCTACGTGATGCATGTGATCAGCCTGTCTCCTCGGCCTGGATAGGCAGTATTTGCAGTCGTGTTGCTCTTGAGAAGTGGAGTTGGCATCCCTGTTCTCCAGTCTCTCCTCCCTCCTCAGGTCAGTGTTCCTGTTGAAGTAGCTCCCCGCCCGCTCCCATTCACAGCAGGCTGTGTGTGACTGTTCTCCCCATCCTGCACCCCTGGGGCGTTTCTGGTGGCCCTGTGCTCCTCACCAGAGCAGTGTGACATTAAATTGGACAGAAGGAAAGCAATCAGCCCGCAGCGCTCTCTGTGCCAATCTTCAGTTGCGTTGTTTTTCCCTCGGTGGCCGTTTGGCTGGATTCCCTTCACCCCACCAACACATCCCAACCTGCAGCGGAGATCTCCTCCCGCCCTGCCTCAGCACGGGCAATCTTTTGTTGGAGGGTGCCTTTTTTTGTAGTAAGTGTTACAAAAGTTTTAATCCTGAGATGGACTCTGCCTTACACTTTGATTTTCCAGCAAATGAAAGAGAGAGCTACCCTGTAGAGTATTACTTTTTCCCCCCTCTCCTTGCTAGCTGTCACTCACTTTCTTCCCACTTTGTAAAGTGATTGGAAAAGGAATCTATGGCATTCTACACCTGGACCATTTGATTGTTTCCTTATTTTGGAATTGGTGTATATCATGCAGCCTTGCAGACATATGTCTTGTGTGTGTATATATATTAAAAAAAAATTTCCGTGTTTAAATAAAAAAAGGCCTATGTACTTAATCCTTTAACTCTGCAGCAGCATTTGGTAGATAGTAATTAACTGTGAATAATAAATATACATTGAATTCTTCACTTGAGCATCTGTCTGTTATTTCAGTTAACTGACCAAGCTACTGAGCTCGTAGTTCAGACACTTCTGGAGCCTTTTGCTAAAAGGAGGAGTTGGGTGTTGGGCTGGTGTAAGCACAGCAGCCAGGCTCGGGCTGTTGTGGCTTTGTCTCTGCTCCATCAGGGCCCTGCAGATTGTTTTCACTTCTGTTACATGAGGAAGAACAGCTCTGTTGGGCTCACAAGGTGTGGGGGCAGCTGTCTGCAGCTTCTCCCCAGCCTTCGCTGATGGTCAGAGAGTACCTGTGAGTGTGAATGTTGTAATCAATTTTAACATACAATAGGAAAAGGCCTGCATGGGAGTTTTGAGTTGGTTTTAAACAGTTGCTCTTAACTATTATGCTTAAATACTGATTATGTCAAGATGGAAATACCTGGATATTCCTACAATTAGTTCTTTATTTTTCTTTTTTTTGTGCTAGAAGTCAGTATGGAAAATTCAATGTGGCTTGAAGTGCTTGACTTTTTTTTGTAATGCTGTAGCAGAACCTGTTGCTTGAAGTGCTTTACTGTACCTTGAGTTGCTTAGACAATCTTGCTTCCCCTGTGCTGTATCAAGACGAGAAGGTTTGTGGTCTGTGGCTGTGTAAGGTGTAGGTGGCGGTGGGAGCAGTGCTGAGGGCAGCTCCATGCTGGCTTTCCCCTCTCACAGCCCTGGCTCCTGGGACCAGAGGTGGGCAACAGAGCTGGGGAAGGGGCTGGATCACAAGTGTGGTGAGGGTGGCTGAGGGAGCTGGGGTGGTTTAACGTGGAGAAGGGAAGGTCCAGGGGTGACCTTTTTGTTCTCTACAACTCCCTGATAAGAGGGTGCAGCCAGATGGGAGTGGAGCTCTTCTCCCAGGTACCAAGTGACAGGACGTAATCTTAAACTGCACCAGGGGAGCTTTAGGTTGGACACCAGGAAGAATTTCTTCATGGAAAGGGTAATTAGACGTTGGAATGGGGAGTTGTCACTGCCGCTGGGGGTGTCTAAGGAGAGACACTTAGTGCCATGGTCTGGCTGAGAAGGTGTCTCACAGGTTGGGCTCCACCTCTCCGGTGTTGTCCGGCCCCACTGATGCCGCGGTTCTGTGAAGGCCCCGGCCCGCGCGTGTTGCGGACGTGGGCGCCCCTCCCGAGACTACATCTCCCAGCGGCCCCCGCGCGCGCAGGCGCAATGCGGAGCCGGCNGTCGGCCCAGGGCCTCTGGTGGCTGCCACGGGCGGGACCGGGAGCTGCGGGGCAGAGGGAGTGGTGCAGAGGGGCATCTGTGTGGCCCGTGGAGTGAGGAGGGGGCTGTGGGCCTTGGCGTGAGGGGGCTGTGAGGTGGGGGCTCGGTGTGTGGGGCTCACTGTCCCCTGTGCCCCAGGCTGGGGCCAGCCGGCAGGCATGGTGGGTTACGACCCCGAAGCCAAGTGCGTGTCCTCGGCGGAAGCGGCTGCAGCGGGATCGGCGTCTGGCTTGGTAACTCGGGTCCTCGTCAGCCCCTTGGATGTCCTCAAGATCCGCTTTCAGGTACCTCACTCGTGGCGTGCCCGGGGGAGGGAGGAAAGAGGCTGTCAGGGAGCAGGGCTGATCCTGTCCTGAGTGAACAGGTCACCCGTGCAGCCAGAGAGCACTAATTCTGCTCGTCAGCCCTCGTCTACTTTGTGTACGTGTTATGCAAGGAAATAGGGCTATCTTGTGTCCACCGCTTCTATTTATACAACTTAACTTGTGTGCAAATGGAATCTTGTGTTTCTCAGAGTTCGTTCTCTTTCTGGTTTTGTGAATGACTTCCACGCTCTGACTGAATTTCACCATCATCCCGCCTGCTTATCTTTGTGTTCATGCACGTTTTTATTCTTTTAGAGCCCTTCATAAATAACATCCCAGTCAGATCTGAATGTGGTTCTGTGGGAAGACAAAATGTCATCCTCTAGCATTGGCTTGTTGACAGGGTCATGAATTCCTGAACTGGACACTTGGACCAGTGTTGAAGGATGAAATTGAAAATATTTTCTCCTGTTTCCTCCAGCTCCAAATTGAGCAGCTCTCCTCTAGAAACCCCACGGCCAAGTACCACGGCATCCTGCAAGCTGTGCAGTGCATCTTTCGGGAGGAGGGCTTGACAGCCTTCTGGAAGGGCCATGTTCCCGCTCAGTTCCTTTCCATCGGCTTTGGAGCTGTTCAGGTGAGGGCACCAGGCATCACCTGGGCATGCTGTGTGTACACAAGACACTGCTCTGCTCCCTCAGGCCATCTGTGTTCAGGAGTGGGAAGGTTGTGTAGCTGTATAAAGCCATAATTCCTAAGTTAATATTCCTAAGCTTGCTGAATAGACTGGAGCACAGTGAGGGCAAGCTGAGCTCTGTCTGTATCTGGTGTCATAGATAAGGCCTCTCTACCCCTGACACTTGGCTTAGCTGTTCATGCCCCAAGACTGGACAGTTTTTTGCTTCAACTCATGCTGTCACCCTAATGCCTTGTTAGGAAAAAAATCAAGGGAAGCTGATGAGGGTGTTTTACACAGCATTGTTGTGCTTAATTTGTAAACATTAATAACAGCTTTAGGAGCAGTGGCTGAAGGGGTTAAGGACAGCGTATCTTAGACATAGCAAACACATTTCTGGATCCACAGAACAGTAAAATGAGTTTTTCACGAGTTTAAATGCAAGAAATAGCAGAAGTGTGGGACACCAGAATACCCAAGCACTCCCCGGGCTGCTTAGTGATTCTTACACGTTCCAAGTTAGGGGAGGACTTTTGAAGGACACAGAAGGTGGTAGCAAGCCGGGAGGGGAGGAGCTGTTGGTGAAATTAGAGAGGAGTGGGAAACCTGTGTGAGTCACAAGGATCGGCTCCCTGACCCGCGCGCTTTTGTCTCCGCAAGTTCATGGCATTCGAGAGTCTGACGGAGCTGGTGCACAACGTCACCTCCTTCAACGCCCGCGACTCCTCCGTGCACCTGGTGTGCGGGGGCCTGGCCGCCTGCACGGCCACGGTGGCGGTCCAGCCCGTGGACACGCTGCGCACCCGCTTTGCTGCCCAGGGGGAGCCCAAGGTGAGGCTCAGCATTCCGTGTTATCCATAGCAGTAGCGGTATTTCGCTTGTCTGAAGGTGCAGGAGGTTTGAAAGCACACGCAGCATTGTGGGTTTAAAATGAAGGAGCAGGTGCTGTTACAGCCAGTGTTTGCACCGTTGCCAAGTTATCCTTCGTGCTGTTGACACAGCTTTCCTAGTTGTGTTTTGATGCTTCTCATCCTGACAGGTGATGCAGAAAGGAGAAACTGTCCTTAACAGGATAACTCAATCTTCTTAATTTTTGCTTTGGCTGTTGGCTATTTATAGAACCCGCTCTCCAGGTTGTTGAATGTTGCATTTTTGAAACTTTCCACATGCAGAGTCATGTTTAGATAACGATGGGATGATACATGAAACCAGTCACCTTTTACCTGTGCTTCATGTTCTTATGTACACAAGAATTGGTCTCTGTGCTCACTAAGTCTGTAGCAATGACATAGATTTGTATCAGAGCCATTTCTGTATTTAGCCTGCAGTAGAATTACAGTATGTATTATATGAATTGTGTTGCAGGAGTTAAGAATTCTTAAAAGAAAAATAATCATACAGGTGATGCAAGTGGTCTCAGAACTCAACTCCATGCCTTGTTTCTTTTAAGTCACGAGGGCTTAGCAGAGAACACTGTGTGTGAGGGTGTGGAAAATCACCTTGGTAGGAAATATCCTGAGCTTTGGTTTTCTGTTTTTAAGTTCATTGAAAAGTCACTCAGCCTCTTCCTTGTCCAGATCTACCCCAACCTTCGCCATGCAGTGGTGACCATGTACCAGACTGAAGGGCCTCAGACTTTCTACAGAGGTTTGACCCCCACACTTGTTGCTATCTTCCCATATGCTGGCCTCCAATTCTTCTTCTACAACATCCTGCAGAAGTTTTCCAAATGGGTGATTCCAGCTGAAGCCAAGAATGGAGGTAGGGACTTGGGACAGTGGTGGCTACAGTCAGGAGAGAAAGAGAATGAATGCTGGTTTGGGTGTCTGATAAGTTCTTTCACATTTTTGATGCAACATCTGAAAAGTATCTTTGTTTCCCCCCTCTCATTTTTACCCCTGCACAGAAATGCCAAATTAAGCACAGTGGAGTTCACAAACAGCTCCTGTTATGGAATAACCATGGTGAAAGTGGATGGATGGGAAAGTGAAGTGTCACAGGCCGGGGTGCTCTTGTTAACAGTGAAAGAACAGTGAAACAGTAACATGTTTCTTTAACATATTACTGATACTGTGGGAAGACACTGCTGCCTTGGGAAGACACTGCTGCCATAATCATTCCATTTCATTAGTGCTGTGGGGACAGGACTCCTGGATTTCCTTAGTAAATCTGCCTGGAGATTCCAGCTCAGCTGTTAGGGAAGAGGATTCATTTACTCTAATTTAAAGCTGCCAGGCTCTTGATGTTTTTATGTTGCTTTCTAGCTCCATTGTAAGAGAACCTCATCCTGATGCAACCTGCCACCTTGGCAGATACTTGTGCCTCCTTGAGTGGGGGGGATGCAGCAACAGCATGACTTTGTTCCTCAGTGGAATTTCTTCAGCAGAGAAACTAGACTTTTCAATATCTGCATATTTAATTTTAGGTGGCAGAGGCGGATGGTGGTTTTGTGCTGGGAGCTCATGTTTGTCAGGAAAAAGTCTAATACAGAAGTAATTTCCTAGAAGCCCCTGAAATCATCAGGCAGTGTCAACTTGACATTCCAATCCAGAATACATCAGCCTGAGCAGTCAGAGGTGCAAGATTTCCAATAACCAGGCTTTTACTGGGGGTGGGGCATGAAAACTTCCATCCACTGGCAGCTGGTGTCTGGTGACTGGGGTTTTTTTGAGCAGAGCAAAACCATAAGTCAGTGTAATGGACCAAGAGGAGCTGGTCCTCTGATTCCAACAGACATTGCAAGCCTGAAAAAATAGCTTGAGATTCTTTGGCTGAAACTATTGCAGAAGAGGTGATGCAAGGTGATTCAAGGGACTTTTTTGACCTCACTTCTTGTGAAAAGTAATTTTTAACTTACCTCTTATGATCTTTAACCATAATCAGAATTCCCTGATAATCCTCTTTTTTTCCTCCCCACTATCCTTTTCCCTTTCTGCTTCTCAGCCAATGTTAAAAACCTTGTCTGTGGCAGCTGTGCTGGAGTCATCAGCAAAAGCCTCACGTACCCTTTGGATGTTGTCAAAAAGCGACTGCAAGTGGGTGGCTTCGAGCACGCTCGGGCAGCCTTTGGGCAGGTGAGAAATGCTGGAAGTGGCAGATTTTCCTGAGAATGGAGCTAGTCCAGTGCACTGGAATGCAGTGACAGTCCACCAGTGGTACCTGTTGAGTTCATGTTTGGGTTGGGAGCTCCCACTGAGCACTGGTCTCATTTAATAATGTGGATTTATTTATACATGAACATACTGGGTTTATTTTATGATAGGTCCCAGGAGGGGACTGGCTTCAGTCATCCCCCTTTCTGCTTCTGTCATCCCTCTCCATCAACTGTGTCTTGGAGCTGGGGATGAGTCAGGAAGGCAAAGGGGTTTTGATTTACTTTTCTAGTTGCAGCTTGGTTTTTCTGATTCAGAACCAAATTACTAGCAGAGGATGACACTGGCTCTGTGCTGGAGTCACCTGGCTGTCAGGTTCCTCTTCTCCAATTAATATTTTGACACAAGAAATAGGCACCAAGTGTTCAACATGTGTTTTATGTATGAGAATAGCCTGAAATTCAAAACAAATTAAATACTCTGGTGTTCTTCAGCACCATTGTTATCACCTTGAAATATGCTTGAAGATCTTCCAAGGCCCTTTTTTTCCATGAAATGTGGAAATTTTCTCTTTTCCTTAAAATTGCTTGCACCTGGGAAAGAAATCAGTCTGTACCCTAAGAAATTCTGGAATAGGATTTTGATGTCTCAGCCCATTGCATTGGATGCTTTTCCTCTTACAGTGAGATACAGAATTTGTTCTTAGCATTGATGTGTCACAAGATGTTAAAACTGCACTATTTAACATGACAACATGCAGACAGCTAATTTGGAAACTTCTAAGTCCTGTAGCTGTGTTTTCTTTCTCTCAGAAAACTCAAAATCTTCTCCTTCTTTGACAATGAAGGGGATAGAAAACAGCAGCTGCACAATCTGAAATAATGATTTGTGCCATAAATTTCAAGTCATGCTCCTGTTGCATGCAGAGGTTTTACAGCCATTCGGTGAATATGTGCATAAACCACCGCTGATGCTAAATGTGTACATTTCCTCTATTCTGCTCTCTAAACTGTCTCTGAAACTGTCACTTAGTTATAACATTATCCAGAAAGGCATCTCCAGGCTGCATGTCAAGATAACGTTTCTGTGGTGTAGTTTGGGCATCTTTGTGTTCTTTCCCAGTTGTCCCCACGTTTTCCTGCTTACCCTTGTTGCCATTTCCCTCTCAGGTACGGACGTACGGGGGCCTCCTGGACTGCATGAGGCAGATCATGCGAGAGGAGGGCCCAGCTGGGTTCTTCAAGGGGCTCTCTCCCAGCTTGCTGAAGGCTGCCTCCTCCACCGGCCTCATCTTCTTTTGGTACGAGCTGTTCTGCGGCCTCCTGTGCGCCGTGAGGAGCCCGGAGAGCACCAAGAGGAAGGAAGGCTGAAAGGGGTGTGTGTG
>WEIU01005905.1:556167-571580 GCA_013389925.1 Aegithalos caudatus | reverse complement strand
TGGTGAAACCATACTTTTCCTGATAATTGCATCTGCTAATCTTAGTTGCACACAAGGGACAAAAAATGTGTAAGGTAGGTCTCCACTGTATCACCCCAAGCACGGAAAAGTCATTGAAGTACAACGTGTCAGACACTGAATGTGTGAAAGGTCTAAATCATTAAACAAAACACTGGTTTAGTTTAGGAAAGGTGAATCTGGGACACATTTCTGCTCTGAGAGAAAAACCCCTCTATTTGTTTTAAGAATGATTCCTATATACTCTGATTTCTCAAATTGATTTGAACTTCCTTAAAACACAGAGTAATCAAACCTTGGAACTGTTCCAACTTCCTTTAAAAGATTTTTTCTATCCGTTTCACATCATGGAAACTCCTCAGCTCAAGTCAAAAGCCCTAATGAGTGTGGGTGTTGCTGTCTTTCAATTTTATAGATATTGAACCCAGAAGGATTGCATTTCTCTCATGCTGCATTCACCAGGCATTTGCAACTACCCATTGTGTCCCTGTTCACATCTTTCCGCTGGTAATATAATCCTGAGCTGCACTAGCATGCTTTTACCCACAGTGCAAAATCAATTATTTTCATGGATTCTCACAGGGCACATATGCTCTAGTACAGTTTTTTTGAGTTTACTTGCACACATAATCCTCAATACAGCAGGTTTTGTGTGTTAAAAAGTTCTTTATAAAATATCCCTGAAGAGTGAGGTTTTTGTTGAGTAGGTGGGTGCTAGAACTTGGTAGCTCTTGACGAGTACATGTTTAATGTCAGGCGACTTTTAAAGGTACCCTCCAACCCAATCCATTCTATGATTCCATGACTCTGTGATATTTGTCAGGAATTTGATTCAAGATACAATCTCAATACTATCTCAAACACTTTGTCAAGGCTGAATCAGAGCTGCTGCCAGTTAAGTGTCTGGATAGAGACAAAACCTGTGCAAGGCACACACAGAAGTCTGCTGACCAGCAAGCACAGACCATAGTAGTAGCATCAAAGAAGAAATACAATTAACAAAAAGTTTTGCAGAACTACATTTTCTTAAAAATTTAAACATATCCAGAACAAGGCTGGGAACCTAACTAAAATTTGCAATCAAACCCTAAAATAATTTAGAATGAATGGGAATTTTTGAAGTTATCTGGTCCAGCCTCCAAGGTGCATGTTCTAAGGTCCCAGTTTGCTGCAAGGCCAGTCATCGTAATTCAACTGCAGCACTGGGGCCTCAAGTTTTGAAATGTCCAAGATGCAGTTTCCACAGGTCCTCTGGGCATCTATTCCGGTGTTCTGCTACCTAAGCATGAAAAGCAAAATTCAAAATTTTGTCTTTGCAGGCAGAGAATAAGGACTTATACTAGGTCATTGAGCAAGTATTCTGTAAATTTCTTATGTGTGGTTTTATTCACAGAAGGCACTAATTTCATGGTAGCTCTGTGTCCACATTTTGCTACAAAGTCCTCTTTTTTCTATGAAAACATAACTTTCTCTATGAATACAAATGAGAAATCATTTCTCATTATGAAAAGACTTCCTGGAGAAATAAACAGTGATATTGGTGTTCTATCAAATGGAAATAATATTTCTTTCAGTGGATGCTTAATGAACTATTTAAAAACCTCCACTGTGTCTGGAAAATAACTGCACTGTAATATTTGATTAATTTTTTTTAGGACCTGTCTAAAACTTGAGCTACAGTACAAACAATGAAAGGAATTCCTTCTAAATTGCAGAGTGTTTTTATAATGTTAATTATTCAACAAAATTATTACTGATTTGTTATCAGAAAATGGTATTTAAGCAGAAGAAAAAATCAGACAGAGTGGATAGGGATTTCTTGAATTGTTATGGCATTTAAAAAATGTGTGCATGCCTTTGACTAAGACTAACTAATGAATGTGTTCTGTTTTGCTCTCAGAAATATCAACAATAAATTCTTAGCTCTACATGATTCTATGTCTGTTACTTCAAAGATCAAATAAATAGTGGAAGGTTCCTCTGACAGTAATTAGGTTTATTTATGTATTTATTTATTAATAAACAGCACAGAAATTTAGGTATTCCTTATCACATTTTTATTGCAAAGTGAGTGGTATTTAACTAATTTAATATTCAGCCATTATTTCTCCAGCCTCCAAGCTGCCTAGGGAAAATCTTTATGCTAAAGAACTGTACATAATGTGAGGAGAAACAGTTTCCTCACAATAACTATAATCCTTGCTTAGATTTACCAACTGACACATGATAACTATTTAAGGACTGAAATAATTCAGATTAGATCATTAATTACAATTGGTGTAATTACTTAAAAAATTCCAAGGTATTCAAAATTTTAAAGTATGCAAAAGTCTACCAGTTATATTTCTATATATTCTTCATTTTCCCTACATTCTTTGTCTTCCAAAGATATTTATATCAATTGAAATCAAAGATTCTGTCTACAGCTGAAATAATTTCATAGATTTCAAATCCAACTTTTAGCAATCAGAATAACAATATCTTTTCAGAGGACAGTGAGAGCTAAGATGTGTCAGACTTTTTGAGAATTAAGATATTTATGAGTTCAGGCATTTAGCTCTGAGTATTTGGAATTGGAAAATATGATTTTGACTGGGTGATAAACATAGAAGTAAAAAAATCAATCCTTGCAATTCCTTTGTTACCATGACAACTATATAACTAGCAACAGTGAATTATATCATTGTAACACCAAGAAACATTTTAATTGGTAGAGTTGTTTCTAAATTATACAGAAGACATTAAGCAACAAGACAGTGGACAAGGGATCCTATTGTTGATTACTGGACCCTTAGAAGAGGTAATAAGACCTGATATGGCTGAAAAATCAAAACCTGCTTTTCAGATGCTCCCTGGGCCCTGGGGATGACCATGCTGATAGCACTAGCTGGAATGAAAGAAAAGCCTGATCTCAAACACTCTGTGTGCACATGGCAGCTGAGTGACATGAAAGGGCAACAGTAAATGCTTGAGTCACTGTCACAGAAAATTTTTGTACTTGGGCACAAAAGGTGTTGCCTGTCAAGTAAGATTAGCAAATCACAGGATCATAGAATGGTTTGGGTCTGAAAGAACCTTAAAAATCATCCAGTTCAAACCCCCTACCATGGGCAGGGACACTTCCCATCAAACCAGGTTACTCAAAGCCCCATCCAACCTCACCTTGAATAATTCCAGGGAATAAATAAAGATAAGTTATGTCTAGTTTTTAAACTATTTTAATTAAAGCATTTTCAAAAAAAAAAAAAAAAAAAAAGTTAGCAGAATCTGTCACAACTACAAGCCACAAAAGAAAACTCTTCAGCAATATTATTTCATCTCTGTCATCTCCTATTACCTCTCTCTTTTGTCAGGCCTGACTCAGAACTACATATGATCTCAGTTCAGATCTGTATTCCCTATCTCTTCAATCTTTAGTTTCCTCAGGATGCACTGAATACCAGTAACTGCCTTTCTGTACGAATTTAGGTGACCATGACTTTATTTGATTTTGAGGACTAAAAAAGAAGAGGCTCAAAAGCTCATATGAAGTGAAACAAAAAGCAAGACAGAAGTTCTGAACATTCAGTGTAATAATTTTTGTGTTTGTAATTTTGTATACAGTAATAAGAAATCATAATCAAAATTTTACTAAAAATAAAATCCAGAGTATTTCCCTTTAAATAAAGTCATTATTAAATATCTAAGTTGATAAGTACCTAGTAATAAAGGACTTTTTCAGCTATCTTTATCTAATGTACAAAAAATCTCAAAATTTGAAAATAGAACTATGTGGCTTATAATTCTTAAAGCATAACCTGTAGTTTTCTATCTCTTGAAACAAACTGTATAAAATAGTATCAATGTGTGCTTATTCTTGTCTGTTTCTTGCTAGACCTCAAAGCAAAGAATGAGAGCATACTTGGGTTAGATTCTTTTAAAAGAAAATGAGAAATAGTATCTAAAGGAAATATAATGTATTATAAGAATTGATAATTTACATCTCTAGAAGAAATCACTGCAAGGGAGGGATTTTGTATCAAGTTTGAGATAGCATAAAATATTTGTTTGACATAAAATAAATAATTAAATTTTCCTGCACTAGAAACTTTATTACATTTTTTTGCTTTGAGTGGAAGAGTCCAAAAATATTGAATTGAATTATTTTAGTAAAATCAACACAACTTTAAGGAAAAACAGATTTATATTCAGTTATGTCAAAGAATTCTTTGTTAAGCAGCTAGTTCTGTTCCTTTATACTGCAGTAGTTCACTTCATAGTCTCTGTCCACTCTTTCTAGTAATCCGACCCACCAATTACTTTGTATCCTGGTTTTTGATACAGAAACATGAAGGAATGACAAAGGATTTTAGGGTTCTTTTACTCAATTTTGCTCATACTTTTACTGTGATAAGAACCATAAAAATTATGCCATCTTTGAAAAAATCTGATAATAATTATCATTTAAATATTCTTGGTGTGGTATTATCAAGCAGACTGCTCAGAACCTTGCTTAATCTTCTGGTAATAAAACATTTTTGGCCATAAATAAAAGCTGTTAAATAATGAGCATAATCTGTCCTTTGAGACCATTGGAGATATATAAAAGTTATAAATCTTTGTTTGCCCTTTTCTGAAGATCATCAACTTCTCTTTGTAGGAGTACTCAGTGGAATGGTTTTTTGATCCCTTGAAGATGCTTCTGATACCATGAAAACCACCTTCCATTCTCCTCCTGACAGGACCCTGGAAAAAACTGCATACAAGGGCGGTGTAAAAACTAATTAGTGTATCATTATTTCCAGCATTCTGGTAGGAGCAATCTACATGTGACAAATGGTCAATTGATGCTGAGTTTATTAACAGAGATGCAGAACTTTGTTTGAATTGTCTGTAGAAAAGGTCTCAGACAATAGTGCTGTAATAGGTGAGGTAAATAAAAAGAAATGTGCTCTTGCTGGAGATAAGTTAAAGACCATCCTGGGCTGCTTTAGGCAAAGTATTGCCAGCAGCTGCAGGGAGGTGATCCTTCCTTACTTAGCATGGGTCAGTCCATACCTGGAGCATTGTTGCCAGTTCTGAGCTTCTCAGCTCAGGAGAGGCATGGACATGCTGGATAAAGTCCAGAGAAAGACCACAGAGATGATTTAGGGACTGGAGCACCTGAAGGCTCAATGAGCTGAGGCTATTCAGCCTGGAGAGGAGAAGGCTCAGGGAGATCTTGTTAATGTGCATAAATACCTAGTGGGAAGAAATTAATAAGGAGGAGCCAGGCTATATTCAGTGATCTCCAGGGACAAGACCAGAGATTTTGGGTTCAAAATAGAACACAGGAGAGCCCTTTCTGAACATGAGGAAATGCTTTTTTACTGTGACAGGGACCAAGATTTGACTTAGGTTGCCCAGACAGACTGTAGATTCTCCATCTGTAAAGACAGTAAAAGTCCGCCTGGAAATAGTCCCAGGAAACGAGCTGTGCTTGAGCAGGGCTCCTGCTGGAGTAGAGAGGTTTAGCAGGTGACCTCAGAGGTTGCTTCCAATCTCACTCTTTCTGTGATTCTTGGAGTCAATGAAAGATTTGGCAAACAGTCTGGAAACCTTTAGTTAAGTAGGTGCCCCAGTAATGAAGTAGGACTCTGCTGCCCAAAACTTAATTCTTTTGTCTATGTTCTCTAATCTGACTTACGAGATGGAATAGTTTTTCTTTTCCTTCTAGTCTAACAAGTAATATCTTAAGTAACTCCAGAAATACTTGCATCATGCAATGAAAAAATGGCCCACACTGACCAAATCTCCTTTATGAACATTTATCCAGGCAACTGCTATCTCCACAGATTGTCATAGTTTACTATGAAGTCATTCTGGCATAACACTGCAAGAACATTTCATCAGTGTAGGATGTAAAATGTAATAGCTCACTCACTCAACCATACTTTATTACATCTCCACTGTGTGGTTTGCAGTAGTTTCAATTTGTTTTAATGGCCAATTGAAAACTTTGGCTTCATCTCCCAGGATGATTTCCATTCACTTCCAATAGGATGTTTCCTCTCACAATACAATTAGATATTTTAAAACTTATATTTCTGTCATAGCCTTTCCTGTTTTGATAAAACATGCTGGAGACAGAAAACAAAGGCTCTTTCATCTAACACTTACTCTTGCATGTCATTACCTGATTAGGCAATGTCCTTGCTAGGTTGAAATAAATATATTGCCCATGTATTTTATTCAGGTTATTAAATCTGCTAGGGACTGTGGGTTTTTGTTGGGGGTTTTTTTTGTTTGTTTTTGGGTTTGTTTTGTTTGTTTGTTTGTTTGTTTGTTTGTTTTGGTGTTGTTTTTTTTTTTCTGTTTGCCTTTTATATTTTTTATTTGTTTGGTTGGTTGTGCTTTGTTTCTGTTTGTTTAAGAATTCTGAGGAAGTAGGAGGACACACAGAAAATTTGTACTAGAGAGCTGGATAGGGGAGATACTCCAAGGTATTAATCTATGCACCCTGTGTACTTCCACATAAACTGTTTGTTGATGTACCAAGAACATCATATAGGCATATCTGAAAAACCTGAAATAAATATAACAGTGGGGATGCAAAAAATACAGGAAAAATCTAAAGAGAATTTGATTAAAATCGAAATTATCCAACCAATAGTCATCCATCTTGTGAAGCTGTTCAATTGTTTTACACACTAAATATAACATTTATTGTGTGTAAAGGTAATTTTGTATCTCAGCATTGCATTAAAGTGTTGTACCTCCTCTATCACTGCCTCCTTATGCCAGTAAATTAAATTATCCACATAGTCATGTGCCTTCTCTGAACAACTAGGGAAATTCTTCAAGTTGACTACATAATATTAATTATATTTAAGATTAATTCATTGTGCTTTGTGTTGTCTTGTCTTTTTTTTTTTTTTAATTTTTAAAATGCTTTATCAATATCAAACAAATTCAGAGCACAGGAGAGATAATGGAGGCTGAAGTTTGACCATTCATAATTACGTCTGGGGGCTGGAATGACTTCTGAGGAAAGATTATGCACTTAAAGGGATTGTTTTTTATTTTAACCTATGGCATTTCAGTTCATTTGAAGCCATAAAAATAAAAGATCACTAATAATATAGATGCTAAAATATTTATCCTTGTCTTTCACCGTATCTGGGATATAAATATGAAAAATTTACAGCACTATTTTTTGAGTGAATATAAATACATACTCCTCTTTTTATCAATAAGCTGTCACATTAATTTGGGCACTGTAAAATGATACCATATTATGTTATTCTACCTCTTCTTCCATTATTCAATACCAGCATGTGCCTCAAATATTCAAAAGCCTAAATCACAAATATTCCTTTACAGTATTAGGGAAACAAAGCAAAACAGATAACAGAATCACATTCTAACAGTATTATCAGAACATTATAATACCTGGATTCACTTCAGTTTTGTGGGGGTTTTTTTTGTTGTTTTTTTTTTTCTTATGGAACTTATATTCTACATATAGGAATAGAAACGCTTGTAGTACAGACATAACCTTCTCAGGATCATTGAATCCCTGAAGTCATCTTACACGAGGCTCCCAATACAGTTTTATCATGCAAACAAATCACTACCTGCTCCATAAAGTTTTTTTGGGTTTTTTTTGTTGTTTTTTTTTTTGATTGTGAAAATACAAGGATAAGCAATGCCACAGCATAACGGACACAGTCAGGTTGGAAAAGACCATAGTGGATCATCTGGTCCAAGCTCCCTGCATAAGCAGGGGCATGCCAGAGCCCACAACACAGGTTTGTGTCCAGAAAGTTCTTGAGTATCTCCACAAATGGATACTCCACAGCCTCTTTGGGCAACATGTTCTAATGTGTGGTCACAGGCACAATAAAGATGCTCTTCCTCATATTCAGGTGCAGCTTCCTCTTTATCAATTTCTGCCTGTTCTCTCTTGTCCTATTGCTGGGCACCACCAAGGGAAGCCTGGATCCATCCTCTTGGGACCCTTCCTTCAGATACTTACAGACATTATAAGGCACAATCTAAGTTGTCTCTTCTTAGGAGTGAACAGGCCCAGCTCCCTCAGCCTTTCCTCACAAGAGAGATGCTCCACTCCCTTCATCATCTCTGCATCCCTTCTTTGGACCTGCTTCAAGGGCTGCATGTCCCTTTCATCCTGAGGAGCCCAGAACTGGACACAGATCTCCAGATGACACCTCACCAGGGCTGAGCAGAGGAACAGGATCACCTCCCTCCACCTGCTGGCAATGCTCTTCTTAATGCAGCCCAGGACACCTTTTGCCTTCTTGACCACACACACTGCTGGCTCATGGACAGCTTGTTGTCCACCAGGACCCCCAGGTCCTTCTCTGCAGAGCTGCTTCCCTGCAGGTCAGTCCCCAGCCTCTGCTGGTGCCTGGGGTTATTTGTCC
Source organism: Aegithalos caudatus (assembly GCA_013389925.1). Classification (NCBI taxonomy): domain Eukaryota; kingdom Metazoa; phylum Chordata; class Aves; order Passeriformes; family Aegithalidae; genus Aegithalos; species Aegithalos caudatus. Next base: position 563,157 of record WEIU01005905.1, on the reverse strand, counting down.
CCAGGGACAAGGCACTGCATTTGCCTGTTTTGAACTTCAGAATGTTCTTCTCTGTCCCACTCTCCATCCTGTCAAGGTCCTCCTGAAGGGCTGCACAGCCCTCTGGGGTATCGACCACTCCTCACAGCTTTGTGTCAAACTTGCTGAGTAAGGCACTCTGTGCCTTCATCCAAGTCACTGATAAGTTAAATAATACTGAGCCCAGAACTGAACCTTGGGTAATATCACTAAAGACAGGTCTCCAACCAGACACTGTGCCATTGATTATGACCACCTGGGATCATCCAGTTCTCAATCCACTCCACTGTCCATTCATCCAGTTTATACTTCTTGAGTTTGTCTATGGGGACATTGTGACAATGTTGAAACTGCCTCATCCATCCAGGTAGTTGTTTCATCATAGAGTTGAATTAATAGAATAGAACCTTTATTGAATCCATGCTAACTATTGCTGGTCACCTTCTTGTCAGCCATATACATAGAGATTGCATCCAGAATGAGGCCCTCCATCAGTTTCCAGGGACTGAGACAAGGCTGACTAGCTTGTAGTTCCCTGGGCCCCCTTCTTGCCCTGTTGAAGTCTAAGATGATATTTTCTTTATTCCAGTCCTCTTTTGATCACTACAACCTTTCAAAAATGATCATAAGCAGCCTCACTATGGTGTCTGCCAAGCCTCCCAGCACTCATGGATACATCCCATTAGGGACTTGTAGATGTCAAGTTTGCCTGGGTGTTCTCCAACCATATCCTCCTTGACCAAGGGAAAGTCTGCATTCAGCATTCCTTTACCTTGATCTTCTGGGTGGGAGATTCCTGAAGGCTGGTCTTGTCAGTGAGGACCAGTGCAAAAAAGACTTTCAGTAAATCTGCCTCCTCCATGTCCTGTGTTGCCAGGGTCCCCCCTCCATTTAACACTGGGCCCACATTTTATTTGTTTTCCTTTTTTTATTGATATATTTGAAGAATACTCAATGAAATGGGTTACTGGAGATCACTACACCAATAATTCCATTCTACTCACATACTTCAATGTTGGAGGAGCAGTCCCTCTTCTCAGTAACATTTTATACCTTCTGCTGTCCATAGTTGCTTGTCTCTTCCCTCCCATAGCTCTTCAACAGATGTCATTATTACAATGCCTTGTGCTGGAATAAAAAAAATCCAAGAAATATGAAAATAATAAACTCGCTTTCTTTTCATTAAAATTATCTACAATATACAGGTATTTTAATTTTGAAAATAAATTATCTCACATAAGATTAAATTATACTTCCAACCTTTCTTTGCTTTTAGGATCACAGATTTTATTTTGTGTTTAAAGCTGATACAGGGCTTCTATTTTTATTCAGGGTACTTTTTGTACAATTGATTTTCTTATATATTAATTCTGAAGAAATTATTGTGATCTCTTCATTCTATGAAATTTTAAAACCATAATAGAGTTGTGTTATTTATTGTTATCACTCTTTCTAAAAACAAAAAATCTTGCTTTGAGGAAAATGTAGCTAAACATATTACTTTCCTCGGTCAATATAACAAAGGATTCAATTTGAAAAATCAAATACTCCATCAGCCCAAAGGAAAGTTTACTCTACTTCAGTTCTTCTCTCTGAAGCCAATTACAAAGATGACTGAAATTACAGGTCTGTTAAAGGTATGCCAGAGGTTGTCCTCCAGTTTTTGCAACAAACTACTGGCATATATGGTTTCTCATGGTACTTTGGAAGTGATTTAACATACTTGTTCTTCTTTACATTTTACTGCATCCCAATAAAAAGAGTAACAGCTAAATGGCAATAACTTTAAATTACAGACTCTCAACCATTGAGAATTAATCTACTATATTCAGTGATGCAGTCATATCTTTGACTATAACTTTATCATTTTTCAATATTATCCTGGCAAAAGAAAAGTTTCAACAGTTGCCAATCAAGTTCTTTTGATGTGCAAAGTAATTATTTTTGATTTTTCTATTTGTAGAGCACTATCAGTGTAGAGCTGAAGTCCTTTAGACTAGCAAATTGCTGCTAATAATCTTAAGATAAAACCTTCAGGAAGTGAGCTAGAAATTAATCTAGCTTATTCTTCACTTAGATGTTTTGTGTCTTTTTGGATAATGACAGCATTGTGGAATCAACTCTGTGAGGTGAATAAAAATATTTAGTGCTATTTGCAGTTGTTACCCAGTATTTGTCTTTGAAATAGTCCTGGATAGTTTAGTCTGAGGTGGAATGAAAAATTGCAATCCAAATATGTTTTATGGAAATATATGCAAAATAAACTTGTGTTATATCCTGTATTAACCCAAGGTTTTCATCTTTCAGACATCTTTCAGATACCTTAAGCTTTATATGTGTACAGAACAACACTCTACAGAAGCCTTTTCTTCATTTTTTTATGCATTTAGTATAAGACAGCTATGGCAATCTGATCTTCACAATTTTATTATTAATACATTTTTATACAAGAGCTAGAACTAAAACAAGATGATTTTTCCTACCATTCTTAAGCCACAGGTAGGATTGAGGGATGTGAAACAAGAACATTTTTCTCCAAGACTTGCCACTTGAGCCAGCTGGGCTTGAATCATGGATATGGTTTCCTCTATCAAAACAGGAGCTCTGCTTTTTGATCTTTTACTCCATAAAATGATCTAATAGTCTCTGGCTTTTAGACATCTGCAAGCAAAGCCCCTGCTGGTTACCACAAGACTCGTACATTCTATTTCCAATTCTTTCCTGAAGTTTTTTCCACTATATCTTTGTTTTCACCAAAACAGGATGATTTCCATCCACGTTTTCACTTGGTTTTCTGATGATGGACACTAGATGTTTTCAATGCTCATTACTGATATACCATGGTTCACAACTGTAACACTTACAAACCTAAAAATGATCCCAGGTTTCATCTTCTTTATCTCCTTTTCACTATTGGATTATATTTTATTTGTATGTTTGACAAAGTTTATTGTGCAAAAACAGTAAGGACTGTGCTATCAAGAAATAAGACTAGATCCTTCCAAAGTGGTCATTCCCACCAATGGATATAGACTTTCATCATATAATAACTCAGATGTGAGACTAGTTAAACAAATTAAATCAGTGATTTTCTTCAAAGACCCATCATTATATCACTGACTTTCAGATATTTGACTGTCAGCTCATCTGGGTTCTCGGCACCACCAGGATCTTCCATGTGTACATAAGGCGTGAGAGTTCTTAGAAGATGGTCTTTTGGACCAAGCAGAACTTGCAGGGATGCTTTATGTAAGCCAAGGATTTTTGGTGGATATTCCTCACCTGACATAATTTTTGTTACAAGTAATTTTTAACTATGTTCCAGCACAGGTTAATGTTTTCTGCCCAAAACATGGACATTGAGAGGACTACATATCATAGAAATTTTGAACATACACTGGACTGGGAGAAATAGATAATAGGGAAATTACAATCCAAGCACCATTCCAAATATTTGCTGTTTCCTTAGCATAGAACTGGGACTTAAAAATTTAACTGAAGCTTTCTCCAGACTTGTGAAGCACAAAACTTATTTCTGAGTCAAAGGCCTGAAATTTCTAAATACCATCAGCTTCTGCACTCCTTGATTGACTGAACAGGAAACATACAGAGCTAAGCAAAAATGTTTAGAAGCTGGAATCCAAACCAGAATATTTCACAGTAGTTTCTGTGCAATAAAATTTCTTTTTCCACAGTCTTTTTTTGCTAAATAATTATTCCTAATTGACTACCACATCCCTTCAGGCACAACCACGTGTGTAAATTTCTGCAGAATTTTGGAATCTCCTTCAGAGGAAAATTAATATTAATAACTTGAGTTTGAGAGTTATCTAGTTTATAGAATATTACAATGTCATTTTGTGGCCAGTCAATAAACTGACTTTTTATTCCTAACTATGAGGCAGTGGCAATTGACACTTTTAAGACAGATAAATCTAAATCAAGTTTTTTCTGAGCTTAGCAGAATTTTTTCCAGATGGTTCTTGAAATGAGAATTGAATGATGAGTTTTGTGTATTTACCTTGTGCTGCTAAAATGCAGTTGATATTGCTGAATTCATCTGCACCTTTTAATAAAAACACTTTTACTGCAGGTTTGAACTGTTACATCTCATGATCTAAACAGCAAAAATAGATGAAAGGTTTCATGGTGGCCTTTCTATATCACCAAAGGTAATCAATACAAAGAATAGACAATAACAGCATCCTGGTCTTCATTTGGCTCTTTAATTAATGGATTTCTCCTCCTAAATAATACCTACTGGCTAAATAGAGAAATACAACAAAAACAATGATAAAAAGGAATAGACTGTGTATTCAGGCAGGTTAAATACTAATATTTTTGGCTTTGTCAAGCTAGCACTAAAAACAAAAAATAAAGATAATAAGTCTTAAACAGTAGGTGTCCAAGCAATTATGAGTAAAGACGCTTTAATCTTGAGAGATGTGCAAGATACACATGTCCCTGGGTCTGTCCACAGTTCCTTCAATCACATACCTCTTTCTTAAATTTTTAAATACCAGAGACAGAAAATATTCTTAGTAGACAGAGATAAATTTGATTTCATGTTCAATTTATACAGTCAAATGCTGAAGAAATCATCGTCATAAACAGATTATGCTGTCATTGGATGTGAAATTGTTATAATGAAAATGTAAAGATCATTCAAATACAGAAGAAATCCATCCATTACATGTAGCTAAAGAAAACAGTACAGCATTTTGTCACGAGAAGTTAGTACCAGAATTCAAAACCAGTGCACCAAGATCAATAATCTGTCACCTTTCTCTGAAGATATATGCACAAAAGTTCACACACACCTTTGTCTGAATTGACAAATTGGTCTGATATTTAGCAAAGTAATAGAGACAGGGAAGTGAAGAATTAGTACTGCCTCCAAACAAAATGAATTTGACTGTTAGTCCATTTATCACAGCAATGCCCAAAAAACCAATTTAAGAAAATGTTAGGACTAAGCAGAAAGCAGCCTGCATCACACAGGCCAACATGTGCTGTTGGACCTCCAGTAGTGATATTGCAGACTGTCATTTCCAAAACTAAAATATAGAATAATAAAAATGAAAAATATGGTTTATGAAATGCAGTTATGTCTCTCCCTTCTAAATTTCTTATAGTGTAGGTATTTGCAATGGCTTAAAACTCAGAGTGGTGTAAGCAAAATCCTGTACACACCGAAGCATTTCACTTATTGCTATTTCAAGAGAAGGAAGAGGAAAATCAGTAGGTTGTTTTAAAGGGTAAGAGTCATGTATCCCAAGCTTTAGTAGCTAAACTTTCCTTCTGTCTTGTCCTACAAAAGTAGCACCTTAATATAACTCACCTCCTGGACAGTACCTATTTCTCTTGCTTAGCTATGAACCCAATAGTGATTGCCTTATAATTTAATATTATTCTTTAATTAATTTTGATAATGCATTGAAAGCTTTCTGACTTGATCAACCTATTTTAAATATTCATTTTAGCAAAAAATATACAATGATATAGAGTAAGAAAAAATGCAGTCACTTAGAGAATGCTCAGTCACAACTGACATATCTATATTTTCCAAAGCAGATATTCATCATCACTCTGCCACATTTTACAGGGAGTAGAAGTCCTCCATCTGCATATATTTCTTGCAAAACGGAAGCCATATATGATTTCCTAAACCCTCTGAGACAGAAGCACTACTTATTTAATTAAAAATCAGAGGAAACAATACATGAACATGTCCATCTGAAGAGTCATCCTTATATCATCTGTTTTCCTGGTAGCGTGAATGTAACGTAGAAAAAGGGATTTTTATAATCCATTCACCCATTGATTTACCACAATTTGTGTTTGAAACAGTTTTTAAACAATTGCTAAATTATGCAATTTTTAAAATACCTTCTCTAGTGTTAGAATTACACCATTCTAATGTTTGCATATTGCCGCCATTTCATTAGAAAGGGTTATTTAGTTATTTATTTATACTTCCAACAGCATTTTTACAAATAGATGCATAATTTCAGTGCTAGATCCATGGGATTCACAAGCTTATGAAGGATGTTATTTCCTCAGGACTGCATGTAAAATGGATCAACAATAAAGAGGACCTCTGAGGTCATCTCTGACTATAACCATGTTGGCATTAAATTTAGCATGCCTTATTGCTGTTACAGGTAGTAGGTAGTCATTTCATAAAATTAAACAAATTTCTACTAAAATATATTTCTAATCACACAGATTTTTTCCTATATAAAAAAACACAACTTTTCTTTTTTTTTTTTTTGTTTTTGTTTTGTTTTGTTTTCAGTAAGATGCTCACTTATTTCTCTTTCTACCAGCACTGTATTTTCATCATCTTTCATCTTTTAGCTTTTACAGATGTTCACTCTGTGCATAGACCTACTGATCCTTATCTTTTTTTTTTCCCCTAAAAACAGGTAAAACCCATTCTTTTTTTTTTTTCTTTTTTCTTTTCTTTTTTTAAGTGACTGTGCATTATCCTTCCAGTACAGACATGCCTAATGTGGTCTAGATTTGACTTTCTGGCTGCTGGTGTCAAAGTAGCCACATCCCTCTTCCTTGCCTCTTACCTAGTAACAGTAAAATAACAAAACAATTCAGTCTTATCATTCCTTTCAGAGAAATAATACAAATTTATAAAGTTTTTTTTTTTTTTTTCTGTTGATGCAGTGATTCTATTTTCCTGGTGGGCATGTAAAGAACTTGTACCTAAAAATCATTTAGGCTATTTTTCTGAGGTTATTTGATCTTTTTACCCTTGAACTGTCTGTAATTTCTGACTTGGAAAAACATAAAAAGGGACAGAACTTCCCTGTTACATCAGTGCTCCTGTAACTGGAACCCATAACCAAGTTCAGGTAGAGTAATGAGGTCTTCTTTTGTCATTCAAAGGTTTTGTTCCTACATGAATCAGTCATTCTCCCCTACAATAGTAAAAGTTAGTTCAAAGAATCTTTTCAA
>WEIU01005905.1:536364-550617 GCA_013389925.1 Aegithalos caudatus | reverse complement strand
TGAGGTGGATTTTGGAAGGCTAGGGGCAAGTTGGTTGGAAGGAAGGAAGGAAGGAAGGAAGGAAGGAAGGAAGGAAGGAAGGAAGGAAGGAAGGAAGGTATAGAAACTAGAAGATTCTAGACTGAAAGAAAGCTTTGTCTAATTTTCTAAAAAATCTCTGGCTCCTATGAAAAGCCCAGACTATGCTGAGATATCTCTCTAATGCTATTGAAATGTTCCACAATAGTTGCAATTTGTGCAACGTGAGGGTTTTATTTGCAGTTTCAGATAGTCTATTCTCATGTTCTAAAATATTTGCATTTTACTAATTACTATTTGATACTCACTTCATGGTGATCTATGTTACAAAACATTGATTTTCTAAGGATCGTTGTAGGATTATAAAATTTGCAAAACACCACATGAATTAAATCTGTTATTTCAATACATGGGAATGTATTTCCCATTAGCAGCTCTACAAATTATGACAAGGTATTCTGAAGCATATACTTCTTACTAATTATATTTATTCTAAGTGTTTTTTTTGGTTTTTTATTTCCTTTAAAGGTTGTTTACATGTTTTCTCAGTCTTCCTGTGCTCTGAGTTCTTAATAACCACCAGGCACAAGCCTGAAGACTTGTTCAACCAATTCTCCTCCATGAGACTTAGTCCAAATAATTTAAAAATATCTAACCTACTGAAATAGTCTCAATTAATCTCACATTTTTATTCCTGTACCAGAGATTTTGTTTCTAGTAATGCAGGGGTTTTTTTGTTTCTTTCTCACTCTTATTAACTATAATGCCGTCTTTGATTAGAGAAAACTATTTTTCACATCATATTTTGGGAACCAAAGAAAAAAGAAACACAAACAATCAAAAAAAAAAAAAAAAAAAAAAAAAAAAAAAAACCCACCAAAAATAAACAAACAATCAAAACCAAAATCCTATTGGAAAATACAGTGATGGTCAATTAAATAAACTCATGATGTTTATGGAAGCCTTTGTACATTTCTGGAGCATTTTTTCACCATGATAGCTGCCAGCACACAATGTTATGTTTTGCATTATTTCTCCACAATTATCACTCCATTCCAGGACAATGATATCAAAATATCTGATGTCTGCTACTATTCTGAACACAATTTTAATGTAAATGTCTCCTTCTATGACAGTCTTGTTTCAGAAGCACAACCTGGGGTGGGTTTCTTTTTTTTATTTTTCCACATAAAATTGTTGTTTCTGGAAGGTATAGATTTTATGTACGTTAGACAATTTTCTTCTGTCCAATAGACCTGAGTAGCAAGACAAAGAGCCTACAGGAAGCTGGTACTCCAAAGAGACATGCTTCCTTCCACACATTCTCCTTTCAGAGCTGTAAATTCTGTCCACTGTTTTTTATAACCAAAAAATATGTTACAACACTCAGAAGCAGACATGAGGTTCTGCAACTTTTGTAGAAGAAATAAAAAACAGAGCACTTCCACAGCCACACAGCCAAGAATGAGATCTGGGTTTATTTTTGTATTTCTTGTTTTCTTTGACCTGAAATTGAGTCATCTTAGCTGGGATTTGTACTTTGTATGCTCCTCATGAGTCTTCATTGCCGGATTCAATAAATCAGAACTGTCACAAAGCAGTTTTAGCATTACTGACCTACACAACTGCATTTGTGGTATTTTGTCACAGCTGGCAGTCAATCAATGGTTCTTATCAGACATTTTGGTCATTACATTGAAAGATTAAAGTGAAAGTATGTATTTTCTAATCCATTTGTATACTTGAGCTTCTATACTCCAGGGTATCAAATCAAATTAAAGTGGATATAAAACAGATGTCTTTTGCATGCAATAATCTGTATGACAAGCCAACTGGTCTATAGAATCATGGTACTGATTACTCCCTTTCATTCTTGCTCCTTCATACATTTTTTGAACTGAATTCCCAGCTGGAAAAGCAATATTGATTTTTAAAATTTTGATTCAGGATGCTAACAGCAATCTGTTAGCTACAGAATTTATGTGAAGAAGCATGTAAGGACCTGTGCAAACTCATTGTTACAGAGCTCAAAAATCATTAAATCAGAGGTACCAAACTAAAAAATAAGAACTGAACAAGAAAAGCTGAAGACTTTCTTGCCATTGAATCACTGCAAGGCCAAAAAAATAATCATTCTGCCAAGTATGGAGATACTGTGAAGCATTTTTAAGCTTCTTATTAAGACCCTCGGTGTGAGAAATGCTACTGTCTTCTCACATGAACTGTAGTTGTTCTTTAGTCACTAGCATCAGATAATTAGTTCAACACCTTGGATGAACTTCCTTTTCTTTGGTGTGATTAAGATACCTTAGAAAAATGAGCAGTCACTTTTCATCCACCTAAAGACTGTTATCAGATCATCCTAATTTAATTTCCTCTTCCTTCTGCTTAAGTGTCAGTTGGTTCATTTTCCATGGATTATTTCAATGCCATATGACAAGTTCCAAAATGTCAAAGGAAACTTTATTACTGAAAATTTTAGTCATTTTGAACATTCTGATCTTCTACATCTCCGGAAGAAAATCAGGGTTGATTTTCTAAAAGGCTGTCTTTATGTTTGTTTGTGTAATAATCCTACATTGTTGCCATAGAGCAACCTGACAGCAGCCCACAAGCACAAGATCATATTCTGTTCTGTACATCATGAACTTAATGAAAAAAAAACCACATTAATCCTTTGAGAAAGATAAGCAGTAGACTTTGGCCCCTTTGGTGCTAACACTTCAGTAAATTTCCAAATCTATCAAGCAAGTCCTTCAAATTTGTAGAAGTGTTTCCAGATGGAAATTTTCTTTACAGTTTCCCAACCATTCAGTCTTGGTTTGGATCCATCCCATGGGGCCTCCACAGCACCAGTATATCTCAGGTGCAGTTACAAACATCTAAAATAGTGTGCTAAAAATCATACCTTCCCCTCCTGAAATACTCCAGATGATATGAAGGGCTGAAGCTTAGCTCCACAATTCAGAAAGTATTGTACTGAGTAATTAGATGTTATAACTAAACTAGCAGTATGTTTTTTAAAATTAAAGGAAACTGATGAACATAAGAAAAGTATGTATCTCTATTTCTTTCTGTTACAAATACTGTATTGCAGCTATCCCTTTGGTTTCAGACACTGTGAGTATGGTGTTGAAATTCCCTTCACAAAGTCAATAAACAGAAATTTAAGTTCTCAAGGACTGTGAGCATTTATCTGAATAGATTAATTAATTCCTGATACTGCAATCTGAGATAAAAAGAGATGGATACAAAAAATCTTCTGGATGCATTTTGTGGCTTACAGTTTTTCTTCTAAATATATGGATTTTTTTTCCTTTTTTTTGGTCTGTGATATCTTTCAGTTGAGAGTACTTGAACTAAAATCATTAGTAGAAAATTAATCATAATACAAGCTTTACCTAGCAAACAGAATACCTCTCAGGCTACAGCTCTAGTACATTCAGATAAGAATCCAAACCCATGATTCATCATTCATTTAATTAGTTTCAAATGCTATGAGACTGCTTTAACACTTTTTTTCTTCTACAGACACATTAAGAAGACGAGATTGTTGGCCAATAAATACTGATAGCTTCTCTCTAGCTATTTCAGTGAGGTTTCTTGAAACCATGTCGTGGAAGCTTTCAGCTGAGAACACTGGCAGACTCAAGAAAGAAGTATGGAGTTTGGTTTTGCCATTTTTTTTCTTTTTCTTTTTTTTTTTTTCTCTCAAGAAATGTTCTGGGTCTAAAGGAAGTCAACCTCCAGAATAATTGCTTAAAGTATGCAGAATGTTTTATGAACTTTAGTTCTGTTTTTTTGAGGTTTTTAAAGAAAACAATGACAATTCTTGTAGGAAGTTGTCCCCACCAGAGCAAGACTGAACTTCATTGCAGGCTGGCAAGCATTCTGCATCAAAAACATCAAAATATTCTAAACCAAGTACTTTGATTTGAAATCCATATATAGTTGAGGTATACAAGTTTCATTACATTGCACTGGGATATGAGATTACTTAATGTTAGTTTGTGGAAGACTAGAACTCCACCTTACTTTTTATCATTTTCCTGAGTGAAAGCCAAACAGAATATTTCCACCAGCCAGATCATGAATCAGAATAAATTATACTCCCTGAAACAATAGGTTTTCATCTTGGTGAAATTAACTCTGAGTATTCCCAAGGTCCTTTATTTTGGTAGCAACTATCACTTTGTCTTAATTAACACAATCTATTCAGACTGATTATCAGTCCCACAAATATGGAAATCATTCCTAGTAATCAATATATAAAGAGATAGCCTTTCTTTATTCCACAACTTTTTTTTTTTTTTTTAATTAACAAAATAGTATGATAGATTTTCAACATGTGTGCAAATCCTTTTGATACTAATTTTGGTTAAAATCTTGCATCTCTAATAGAGTTTTATGTTGTGTTTAATCACCCTAATGGGTTTTTGTCTTCCACATAAGTAATCCTTGGAGAAGGATACAATTTCTTCCACTAACTTTTTTTCAAAAAGACTTCTTCAAATATGTTTAATTGTACTTAAGTTAGCTTGAACCTTATCAGTGAGTTTTAAAATTGTATGAATTTATACACATGTAATTTTCAGTGACTTTTCCAATTTATTAATTAAAACAGGGTTGGGTTTTTCTTCATTTATTTCAGTATTCTATCCAGTGGGATATGTAACTAAGAGCAGGCTTTTTTGAGCTGTGTTTTTTTTTTATTTCCACAGTCTTGTCCTACAACCAGCTTAATTTCCTGGATACCATGAAATTTGTATTTTTTACTGCATTCATAGTGAAGACTCTTCACACTCTTCTTGCATTATGCCCTCAGATTCATTGAACTGTCATACTTTAATCAAAGTTGTTTATGAAGACTCCTGTATAAATTAAAATCACTAAAGCCTTTTGAAGTCTTGCTACTTCTTTTTATTAAGGTGCATCACACTTCTGGTCAAACTCTAAGCTTTCTGCAACTGCTACTGGTCAAGTTTCATAAAAACCTCTGGTCTCCCTGAGGTTTCTGAAAAGTGCTCTTGGCAGCCAGTTGAGTCCTCCTCTCTGAACCCATATAGATGGATGACCAAATAAAATAAAATTTAAAAAGTGACAGCTGCCAATGTTGGATTAGTTTGGTTTGGTGGTTTGTTTTGCTTCTTTTTTGCTGTAAGAACTTGAAAGGAATTGAAAACTTACTTGTTTATAAGTAATCATTAGATCTTCTGCTCTTTCAGTCAGAAAGATTTTGTATTCTTCTCTGGAAACCTTGCAGTCAGTTCACTGGTGATGTCAGTGTACTAACAGGAAAGAAATGGAGAAAAAGTTTTCATAATTCAAGTCCCAAAGAACTTATCAATATATACCCACATGAAGTATCTTGACGTTAACTTATTGCAATAGTTAACCAAGCCGGTATTATTTAATAAACAGATAAAATGGTAGAAGCATAATGAGTTTTTTTCCTGTTTCAGAAGAAAGCTGAAGAAATTTTTCAGCCACATTTATGTGTTGGAGGTAGAGATTGAGGGTGGGAAATAAGTTCACCTGGACAGGATGATAGAAAATAAGGCAAATCAAAGAGACCTTTAGTAGCCATAGACATAAAAATCAGGCCTCAGGTAACTCATCAATCATCATTCCAAAAAATTGGAAGGTTGGAGTGAAGTATGGGAATACAGGAAAATTCCAAGTAGAAGGAGCATAGCTTGAGTCTGAAGAGCAGATACCCAGATTGGGGATTGCCATGAGTTTACAGACAAGTTTGCTGTTGTATGTCTTGGAGGAAGCAGGGTCTAATGGAAAGAGCAAGTGAATGATTTTCACTGATGTTAGAGTGGCAGGGTGCTGTAAAGAAGAAAAGGAGAAGTTATATCAGAACTGGAAGGAGATAGGGCTGAATATGAAATGCTGAACCCTGGGTCACGCAGTACATTCTGCCGCCAATTCTTTGTACTGATACCATGAAGGAGTTTTTTCATACCACACCTGACAGTTATTTTAGGCCAGTGCCTGTGCCACACTGTGTCCTGAAGGAGACACAGCAGGCAAGGAGAAGCTGAATCAATACTGCCATAGCTCTCTGCCCAGTTTGTCCCAGCAGTCACACTCTCAGGCAAAAGTTCACATATTTGAAGTGTTCATCAAAAGGGGAAGCATTTTGTCTCTGTCATATTTGAAATGTATTTTAACACAATGACAAGACCAAAATGTTTTTTTAAACCTAATGTTTTTGTTACCCAGCATGAAAAACTGCATATTGCTGTGTAGTGCCACTAGCTAATTTACTAGGTGTTAGCTGTGGTAGCTAGCTCAAAGCTATCTGCAGTAAATTATGCTGGTATGTCAGTAAATGTAGCATAAATAATATTTTGCTACATTCTTTTATCATACTTTTATCCTTACCAGTCAACAAATAGGAGTGCTCACCTTTTCTGAATCCTTTCTGATTTGAGTATTAAAGCAGAGTTAAAAATGACAGTAGGAAAATTTGCCTGATTGTTTTTCCAGCCCATTTTTTAAACACTAAAAAGTCACTATTGTTTCCTGTGTACTAGAAAGATCTCCAGGAACAGAGATGCAGTTGAAAGTGAACACAGAGCAGCAGTTATATGGACAATCATTCATCATAGCCTGAACAATACCAAATGCTCAACTAATGGGTCAATGAACCTCTACTTTTCACACTGACAGATGACACCAAACTATGAAACAGGGCATGAATAAGTAGTCAGTGGAAAATGGTTGACCTTGGAGATAGCTCAAGCCTATACAGACATTAAGTTTTGCATTCCAATTAGATTTTAGACTGAAAAAAAGCGCTTTTATTTGCTTGATACAGCCTCCACCTTGTGTTCTGCATACATCTCCTAGGAAGCTTAGTGTCAATTTTCCTTCTTTTTCTGCTAGTGTGATCTTGTAAGACAAGCCTTAGATAAGTGTCCAGACAGAGAGAGAGAGAGAGAGAGAGAGAGAGAGAGAGAGTGACAACCTCCTATTAGAATAATTTCTGATGGAAAATAAAATATTTAATAAATGTTCTTCTCCTGTAAAAATGGGAAATTTTAAATTTTAATCTGATTTTTAATTCCTTCAGGAAGAATACAAATGAAAGGCAAATAAAAAATAAATAAAATCAACACATACAATAAAGGAAAAAGTATTTTATGAATGGCTTGGAGTAACTTTTAAGGAAATGAAAATAGTATGTAATATCACAACACAATGTAATTCAGCCTTGAAATGTAAATCATAGTTTTTCTGGTTTTCTGTTTTTCTGTGACACAGAAACAACTGTCAGATGCAGTCAGACTTACAGAAAAAAGCAAGAAGGCTTACCTACTGGAGTAAACAGCTAGAAAAAGGAAACTATGACAGATAAATATCTTACTTCTCCCAAAAAATACGAAAGATGTTTGTTTACTTTGCAAACAGAGTTTCTTTAATTGAAATTAATAATTGATAATTGTCTTCCTATAATACTTAACATTTTGTAGCAAGCTCCACTACTTTGAGCTTGAACCAATCCCAGGTAAAATTACACACATTTCAGCTTGATAATGAAAATACTCTTTAAGACCATGAGCAGGAATATAGCTCTAAAAATAAATGTCTGAAAAATTTACCAGCTTCTCTGTTTCTTTTTTTATGGAATAATATCTCAGATTTTACATCTGATTTCTAAAGAATTCCCCTTTCCCAAGAATTCATTTTACTTCCCCAAAAGGAATTAAACTCAGGTACAATATTGTAGATGAGTGTGATCCACAGCCTATATATTTAACCAAACTAGGAAGGAGGATGCCATTTGTCTGACATATTTATTTCCTATTAGGCATTTGCAAACATCAGCTTTAATACAGTTGTTCTTTTTGAGAGTGAAGTATGAATTCAACGGGACTGCTTAAGTATAACAGAGTCTTTTCTGAATAGAAGTGATATTAGGGCCCATTTCTCTTTTGTCATTGCTGTTAAATTAACTAATTAATTCACAAATATAAATTTCAACAATCAGAAATATCTTTAGATGGAAGTGAAACTTGTAAGCTAATGAGTCATTTTAAAATGAGTTCCCATTCACATTGATTTTGTGTCTCACTGCCATAGAAATAGGTTCTGCCTATATATGTCTGTTTGGACCAGTTGTCTCATTGCATATAAAACACATGTTCCATTAAAAATCAGATTTTTGCTGAGACCATTCAAATACACATTTCAAAGTTGGTCCTATAATTATTGTGCTCCCTGTTGCTTTAACAAAGGAGCAGATGCAAGACCGTGAGTTTATTTCTTCCCTATTTTCTACTGAAGAGATTATTTTGGTCAAAGAGTAATATTCTTCTCTATGAATGTCAGATCAGGAATCAGCTCACAAATTAGTTCTTGACCTTGCACAAGGTCCTTGCAGAGACAGTTGTCCTAATTGATGCTGTGGCTGCTTCCCTTTGTTCTGAGCGTCCCAAAAGGTGTCACAACAAGAAACAGACCCTTACAGAAAACAAACAAAAGAGTAGGTAGACAAGAGAAAAATAGAGTAGAAGTGGATGCAGTGCAGTGACAGCCTTGAGACTACCTTCATTTCAGATTAGTGCTATAAGAACAGATTTCTCTTTGGGTGACAGTGAAAGTTGCTGATAATTCTAACCTATTGTATGTAAGTAAACATTTCAGAAGATAAAACACTTAAATTCAAACAGAAACTCCCAGCACTATCTGAAACTATAATTTTACAGTTCCAGATGCCTGCTTTTGAGAGACAAAGCATATTACTGTCCACAGGCTTTAATTACATATAGATTATATATATATGAGTAAATTACATTTACTAATAATATTGCAGTATCATATAACGCCTTGGGTTGGGACCTTAAATACCATCTAGTTCCAACCTCCCTGCCACAGGGACACTTTTCCCTAGACCAGGTTGCTCAGAGTCCCATCTAACCTAGTACTTCCAGGTTTGGGGCACNTACATTTACTAATAATATTGCAGTATCATATAACGCCTTGGGTTGGGACCTTAAATACCATCTAGTTCCAACCTCCCTGCCACAGGGACACTTTTCCCTAGACCAGGTTGCTCAGAGTCCCATCTAACCTAGTACTGAGCACTTCCAGGTTTGGGACACCCACAGCTTCTCTGGGCAACGTTCCAGTGCCTCACCACCCTTTTGCCTCACCACCCTCACAGTCAAGAATTTCTTCCAAATACCTAATCTACACCTACTGATTTTCAGTGTAAAGACATTCCCTCTTGTCACATTACTACATGCCCTTGTAAAAAGTCCTTCTCCAGTGCTTTTGCATCCCCCCTCTAAGTACTGGAAGGTGCTCCCCACAGCCTTCTCCTCTCTAGGCTGAACAACCCCAGCTCTCTCAGCCTGTATCTATAGGAGAGGTGCTCCAGCCCTCTGAGCATCTTTGTGGCCCTTTTCTGGGCTCATCCAACAGCAAATGTTGTGTAGATCTGAAGTGGAATTTCCAAGTTGTAATGATTTAATAAACACACAAATCAGACTGATATAACCACAGCTTTTTAAATTTGACACTCAAACTTCATCATCTAGACTGTTAAATTTGCTTTGTCTGAGTTCAGAGTAAGTTTTCTGCTCTGGAATATATTAATGCAGCCATTTACTTTGGCTCTTTTCAATGTTGCACTACAGCTAAATATATATTATAATTGAGATACTCTGTTCTGTCAAATGGAGCAGAGTGAAAAGAACTCACTACAACTAAGAAAAGTGTGATTTTCTTATTATTTAGTATGTATCCAGAATAGTTTATAGCTGGCTACAGAAAATGTGTAGGGTAATAAACCTGTTTTAAAAAGTTACTGCTTTTTAACTAATAATATTAATAATTGAGAATATTAATAGGACATCGTAGCAAGACTCTCAAGAGCCAGGAAGTCAAGGAAAAATATTCATTTAGTTGTTGCAGTAATTTAGTTAATTAGATTTTCTTTTCTCTACTTAATTTATTTCTAAAAATGATTTTCTTTCTGGTTAAATTAATTCTTTACATAATTATGTGATAGTGAGAGCAGAAAAATATTTATTTTCCATTAGAAATTCATATCCACTGTTAAAGAAAATGCTTTCTTTTATCTGAAGAATAAAATATATTACTTTCTATACGATCATGATCTTACAAATTAGTGGATTTTGAAAAAAATTATCTATTCAATAAAAATAAAATGAGGAGTCTCTTTTTCTACTTTATAGTGGTATGTGCTTAGCCTAGTAATATCTTGAGCTCATTTTTGTTATGGAAACATTGAACAAAGATTTATCAGTTCATGCTTGTGCTGAGCTTCTGAGAGACTTGCTCTGGCCATGCCCTCTGTGAAGATGCCCACTCAGATAACTGAGCTGGATTTATTTTTGTGATCTTACCAAGAAACCCCTTGAAAAGCCAATCTTACTTAGAGATTTTTCATCACAGTTATATGCAGAGCAAATTACTCATAGAAAACTGACCAAGACTGGTTTTCTGTAGCGACTTCTTGAAACATTTAAAGGGAAAGAGACAAGATTTTGTGACTCATACTGTTGTGACCCATTGCTGTTTATTTTTCCATCATATTTCCATCTAGCAATTATGGATGCAAATCAATTAGCAAAGACCTTTCTTTGGGAATATTACTGGATGCTCAGACTACGTGGGAAAGAATGTCTCACCCATATGTGAGTATGTGTTTGTGAAGAGGTTCTTCCTCCTCTCTGTTATCACAAGCCATACAGGGCACAGCTTTTGTGTGAAGGAAATCTTTGCAAAAAATTGAACTTCCAGACCTTCATGTCTCTCAAAAAAGTAAAATTTAAGCATTTCACTTGATTGAATCAATTAAGAAAAAATTTGTATTGCCACATTATCAAAAAAAATGTCCATCACTGTCTTTCATAGCAAAAGTCAAAACACAAGAAAGTTGCCATAGCTGTGGAATTCACTTTGTTTGTTCCTAGGAGGAGGGAGTTTGACATCTTACTCTAGAGAGTGGGATGGAAATGTAGACTGCTGAAAGATGTGATCGTCCT
Organism: Aegithalos caudatus; assembly: GCA_013389925.1. Taxonomy (NCBI): domain Eukaryota; kingdom Metazoa; phylum Chordata; class Aves; order Passeriformes; family Aegithalidae; genus Aegithalos; species Aegithalos caudatus. The sequence goes on along the minus strand of WEIU01005905.1, from coordinate 539,572 downwards.
GTCATCCACCTGAGCTAATTTGCCCAGGAGCAAAAATGCTTCACATGCTTTCTTATAATATTTCAATTTAGATTGTTTGCAAAATATTCTTTTTAAAGGAGGACTAATGGTTTCAAATATTTGATATTACTGAATTAACAGGCAATGAACATTATTAAAGTTTGCTTTTTTACAAAATACAGTTGTTATTTAAAATCTTTTGACTTGGTGTTTGTCTTGAAAAAAATGAAGGATAGAGGTTTGCTTTATATCTCCTATCCCCTTATCTCTTAAGGGTCAAACCAACAGTTTTAAGAGTTTCGTATGCATTGTTAGTATAAAGGAATTTAATGGGATATTTGAAGCTATAGCAATTGCTTTTTACACAAAGGGAAAGTTTTTTATTGAAAAATAAATACTAAAATCAATATAAAAGAAATAAGCAAGTTGAAAATAACTTAAAACAGATATTTGTAGGTTGGAGATAAATGAAGAAATTGGTTTCTAACACAATTTAATGTAGAGAGAAAAAAAGGTATATGAAGAAAATGTTTTCAAGGATATCAGAAGACAAAAACCACTGACATGGAAGAATGATTCCTGGAAAAAGAATATGAAATAATAAAACTATCTAAAAACAGATAGCAAATCTATTCCACCTGGACTCACGCTGACTATAAAAAGTTCACTGAACCCATTTCTACTGTGAGTGTGGAAAAAGCAGATAGAAAACAAGAACATATAATCCAAAAATAAGAAAGAATGAAAAAAAGCTCAATAGTCAAGTCAGTGTGAGAGCATTTATCAAAAGTATGAAAACTTATATACTTCTGCACAAATCAGAAAAAATCTTTGCAATTTGCTTTTCTGGGTTCTACTGTCCAAATACAAAAGAGAAATTGTATCTGTAATGACAATACTATAAAAAGTATGAGCAAAATATGCTGTCCTGTATGAAATTCAAATGAGGATATAAAGTGCATAAATTTTTACATTACAAGAGGCCTGAGACTCTTAGACTCTCTGCAATAGAAAATTGAAATATATAATGATCTATATCAAATGTTTTGTACAGAGCCAGACTTATCTAGTAATACCAACAGTATGAAGCCATATAAAATTAGTCACCTGGAATATGACATGTCCAAGTGTGGAAACAATCAGATCAAATTTTTCAGGATTTAATCTTTATTTTCAGGAAAAACCTAAGAGTTAGAAATACAAAGGGGCAAGTATGACCATTTAAAGAGGGGGTAAAATGGTGAAGACTGTATCTTCAGCCTTTTCTATAAACAGATAAACAGTACAGTTTCTTATAAAATGCTCCAATTAAAAAAATAAAGTAAATATGAACTTTTTGGTTAATTGGTTGGTTGGTTGTCTGGTTTGAGCTTTTAAAAATACGACAGAAAATTTATCTTCTCTAGATTCAAAAAGAACATTTACTTATCCAAGGGTTATCCAACAAACATATAATTCAAAAAATGTATTATATTCTATACTTGTCTTCTCCAAGCTCTATCTGAATCTTTACATATTTTTGGCTGCTCTTATGCCTCTCTGAAAAATGTCATATTGTGAAAATAAAAGTGAAAGGAAGGTTGTCTGATTATAATATTTCATGTATGTTCTTCTTTGTAGTGTGTAAATAAAAGCTCATTTTAGGAAGAGAAGCTGTGTTCTTATTTACTTAGTTTTAGCATTTCTGCAAAATGGAATTTGAAAAGGATTAATCACTTACATTTACATATATGTTATATGCTATATGTTATATGTTATGTGGTGTGTGTTGTATGTTATATGTTATGTGTTGTGTGTCGTATGTCATATGTAGTGTGTTGCATGTCGTATGTTGTTGTGTGTTATATGTTAATATAGTATGCTTACTTTTTTAATTGAATCTGGTCAACTCAGTCAAAACCCTAAACTAACAGAAACCATTGTCAGTTCAAAAATACCTGAGCAAAGAGGACCATTCAGCTAAGGGACAGTGACAAATGCTACTTTTAGAGCTATTGCAGGTTTAAATTGGCTTGTTCTGAGAATGGAACTAGAGACATACCTGGAAACCAGTGTCTCCCTAAATTCTTTTCAAATCTCTGTTAACACTGAAAATAAAAGTTTTGCTATTCCTAAATTCCCAGACCTGTGAGGTATTGACAACAATACCCAGTTAATTATAAGCCAAAGAGAACAAACTAAATTATCATTGTGTAGAATCACATCTGTGCTAAATAATAACCCTATCCTTATCTATATAAAAGATAAATATAGCTCTTTCAAAAACTCATTGATGAAGGGAGAAATCCAATATCGCTTATGTACTTGACATTTCATATGTAGCATTTTAATTGCAATATTATATTTTGTATCATACGGCAAAATTATGCCATGTTATTTTTGAACAGGATGATATGCCTTTCAGGTCATCTTTCCAAGTAATAGAAAAGCATTTCCATATTTCCAAAACATTTCCCATTTTCCCAGATCTACAATGCCATAGAAAAGTTTCTGGAGGTATTTTAAAAATTAGGTATTTGTGTCTGTCAGATGAGTTTTAACTTGAATCATAAAAAGATTTGTTGTTTAGGTATTTTTGCCACTATTTTTATACAGGAATTAACCTTCACAGTATTCATTAATTTTTATAACCATTTAAAAATTCTATATATTTTCTATCATGTTTTGATGTGTTGTGCTTCTGTGTTTGCCATTGCATCTCACTCTGGTTCTTTATTTAGCTGTTTGCTGGGTATTTTGATTTCTAATGAAATCATATAAACTATTGCGGGTCTTGGATAAAAGGTTTTCTTGACACATTAAGATGAATATCTCTTTCTAATAGTTAGCTGCTCATTTTTTCTTCCTTAAGGAAAAAACAACTCTGCCATTTCCCACAAGGATGTTGAAAAATGAATTGTAAAATGAATTGAAAATTGTAATAATGTGATTTATTGTTATGGTGTTTTTCCTGGTAAGGCTGGCTGATATAAGTTTGATTATTTCTTTCTAGACTGAAGAATCCAATCTTCTGGGATATTTTGCTCTCAAAATTAGGTGTGAATCTCTTAAGAATGTCATCTTTGCAAGAGCTTTAATTTGTTGATGGTCTTTGCAAATGAAATATGAAAAAGTATACCCTTTTCTTATATAGTTCAATTCTAAGCACCCATGATTTTGAAAAAAAAGCAATACATAAACACTTTGTCCCTGGACTTGTGTTCGGGAG
>WEIU01005905.1:523116-536357 GCA_013389925.1 Aegithalos caudatus | reverse complement strand
TCCGGAGATGGTACACCTTCACATCCAGTTAAGACCTTGATAAAACTATATACCTGTGAACAAATCTATGCTTTGAAAAGCCACTTCCTTTTTTGAGTCCTGGCCCTCCATTGGTACTCCCTGAGGGTAAAACTTTGTAAGCACCACTAATGTACTATTTCACTGTCCTTTTAGGAAGCTTGAGTTCACCATGCATGGGAATTGCACTCTTGAACACACCATCAAGCCAGAATGCTCACAACTGGCCAAAGATTCCATAGGAAAAAATGTTTCAGATTAGAGCATTGGCACACTTCAGCATCATTACTGGTATCCTTGGGAGTTGGCACTCAGGTTCCCNNNNGGTTCCCTACAAAACATACATTGTTCTCCTTGAGTATATAGGAGGCAGATGGTAAAGGATCATTTCCATTGCTGAAAGAGGTCAGTAAACACACAAAATGAGTTAACAGCAAAACTCTTTTTTTTTGTTTGGTTTTTTTTTTGCAGACCCCTTGTCTGGATAAGGCACAATATTTTTAAGAGGTCTCCATCGCTTTTCTTTTTCCATTCTTCTACAATCAAAGAGTATCAAAGAAAATTACTCTGACATTAGAAATCCTCTTTCTGCTCATCCACTCAGGCACACACAGAAGATCAAATCCCACCAACGAGCATGGTGAAAAGGATTGATTTGAAGGGGCTCTCACTCAGTTGTTTAAGATTTATTGTGCTTGGAATGTGTTTTATTTTTAAAATATTTATGAATGTTCATAGTTCGGAATTTATTCATTTATTAAGAAGCAGCTGAGAAGCAATTTTAAATTTACCAGTGCCAAATATTAGAAGCAGACAGCTAGAAGCAGGCAATTGTCACTTAAAGGTCGAGTCCTGAAATATTAAGGTGCTGCATGCTTACACCATGAAATGCTGTTAATTCTCCATTAACCATCAGTGGATTATCCATGTTATGGATTTACTTGCTCCTAATTTCTCCTGAGGCACCCGGCTGGAGCCCAATATTGCCAATAATGCAACATAAAGTATGTATTGCTGCAACTAAACCCTACTGTGCAATTTGTGATTAGCATCTATTACACTTAATATTTCACGTGACAAACAGATCTATAGTTAAGTGATTCACTTTGACAATAAATATGTGTAGCTTTTAGAAATGCACATTATTGGTGCCACCACTAATACTAGTTGTTCTGGTTTATTTCCGCCTCTTATTGCTGAGTAGCTGGGTAAGTAGACCTCATGCCTTCAGACTAAGGTTAGAGGTTTATGTTATTAAATTGCCAGTTCAAAATCAGATCCTCTCCTATACACCTAGGGATTTCAAAAGATTTTCCATATAAGAGATGAACTAGGAAAATAAAATAATACAGGCTCCAAAGACTATAGAGATTTGTACAAAACAGACTAGAAAAAGTAAGATGTAATAAACTGAGGTAAATGCCACATCCTAATGTTTTTGACCATCACTAGACCTACATTAGACTAAAAGAATTCCCTATTTTCTCCAATAAAGTGGCACATTGAGTTCAATTCCTGTGAAAAGTTACATGCTTTCTAATGAGATAAGGTAGAATTGTTATCTCATCAGGTTTGTTTTGAGAATGTACAAGTATTCACCACATTTTTTAGACTGAAATACAAATTTCCTATTTTTACTCATAAATTACCACAGATTTCACCAATATCTCGCTTTTCTTTGCTTTAAATGAGTTAAGACAATTTAAGATTAGCTTCCTTGTATTCACCCAAAGTTTCCCTGGGACATCTTCATTTATTTAATGAAATTATTTCTCGCTAGATTTGACACAATTCATCACCCACAGCAACTTCCTGTAGATGATTAAATGGAATCCCTTTTTAAAATTTAATAATAGTCTCTGCATACATTAGTTAAATATAATCCTAAACACACAAAGTATGTATTTAAATACATATGTATTAGTTATGTAGTTAGTATGTAGTTAAATATACTATGTAGTTATGTAGTTAAATATAATCCTAAACACACAAAGTCATGCAGAGAAAACACTGAAAATTTGGGTAGATATCAATGTTTATATCAATTCCTTCAACTTTTGTCCATTGCCTCATTGCAGAATGCCAAATTTTTACCTCACCAGAATTTCAAGGTAGCAAAACTGCCAAGAATTTGGTTTGAATGAATCCAAAAAAAATCCTGTGATCCCAGTCAAGCAGAACCATAGTAGAACAGCACTTCTAAGGCAACTCTTAAGGTGAAAGGGGGAATACATTTATTATACAACTCTCTTCCCACCTGTGCTCTGAAACACAGAATGTGTCAGGCAATCAATGCAAAAGTGACCCATTCTTTTGTTCCTTTCTTAAAAGCTGTCATTTCCTCTGTAGTGGCAGACCAAGTGCAAACACAGCCTTGGGATATTATGCACTGATACTTCCTTGTTCTGCATGGTTGGAGCTGCTTTTACCCTTATGGTTTTCCTTGTGGGTCCAACAAGTACAGTTATGAGTTCTGTCCATGGCAGCAGTTGTCCCTGTGCTCTCTGTCAGACCCAACAGCATTCTTTTGCACAAAGTGGAGCCCACAGGCTTTTAGCAACTGGCACTATGAATCTCATGTAATGGAAGATGATACAACAGTCCCATGCTTCTGTTCAGTGCCACACTCTTTCACTTACAATACAAATGGGAAAAAAAATTAATGATGACAAAAGTTAAATCCATGTTAAACACCATCTATCTTTAATGTTCTTCTCTAAGGTAAACTGAAAAATAAGCAACATAAAGGCACTAAAAATATTCTTGTGCCAGAGTGTAATGAATCATCATATACTACACATAGGTTTAGCTTATATAAGTTTGTAATGTATTTAGATAAAAGTGAATTTCATAACCCAGTAAGCACAACAACCAGCAAGATACCATGAAAAAGAAGGGAACTAGAAAGCAGCTTAATTACAAGCCAGAAGTTTATTTTAAATTCATATTTTGTGTTCATAGACAATTTCCAAAATATATATTTGAATAGCAAGGAATTCAACAAATATTTTCTGTCAAGTCAAAGCCAATATTGAATACCACTAATGTACTCCTTTTCTTTAAAAGCTTACGTGAAATATAGGGTGCCATTTGAATTTTAAACCTAGTTCTAATCTGCAGGCCAGTTAATTTTTAATATATCTTTTTATCCAATAATTCTCTCACACCAAGCATCCAATATCCATCATTTGTTGTGATAAAAAACAACAGATGTTTAAAACCCTGCAGCAAATGTTTAAACTTCCAAATGAGAACTAAAAATAAAGGCAATTAAAACACTTTGGAGGATTTGAATTATACATAAAATATAAATCCAAGGCTCATGGTCATGCAGACTAAATAGTCCCTTTATATTCTGTTGTCTGTAGATGCAGACAGGTTACAGAGCCTTTTCAAGCACGACAGATTTCAGAAACAGAATCACAGTGTGAAACTAAATTGAACATCTTTATTTGATATTACTGTGCTGAGGGCAGGTTATCTGGAAGATCAAAATATTTCAGTGCATAGAAGTGCTTGTATCTTCCAATGATAAATATACTGAATTTATGTCGTTTCATAGCTGCAAAACACTCCAACTCAGTCCTCATAAGAGAAAGTAGCAAAACCCCCATCTCTCACTAATATTTGTATTTGTGCATCCATTTATGTACATCTCAGTCTATCTCAGAGCTGTATAAGGATAACCAAGGTTAAGAGGACAGCATTTGTAAAATTTTCAGGATGGACTTTTATTTGGCAGACTGCCAGAAATTTCTTTTTGGATCTGTAGCTACAACACAGAAATAGAGAGAACTACTTATTCTCAAAAGGGTCCTTCCACATGTTTATGTAGCTGCTGTGCTGAAGAAATATATGTGTATTATAAACACTGATCTTTAAGGAAGATATTTGTATAGTTCTCCTACTTTTTCTCATCATGTCCCTCAGCTATGTGTGAAGGTTTTTTTCCTCTGTTATTTGGAAAAAGACGTAGGAAAGAATAAAAATTCTCTTTGCTGAAGATTTAAAGGGTGAGATGCATAAATTGATTCTTAGGATCCTAAAAGTGAATTTTAGACTTGTCAATTCCATGCTTAAATGTCAAGGATATCTCAGCAGTGTTACTCAAGAGACAGTAATCTTGACACAAACAGTCCATTTCAGGAAACCCAGGTAATTGTATCATAAGAGAACATAATTCATGAGTCTGATGAATAGTACTTAAATAGCATGAAGGAAATTTGGTGAGATAAAAAATGGTTGCCATATTAGCATAAAGGTAAGGATTATTTATGAGTACCTGCCATGGATAGAAACAGATATTCTTTGTACTTTACAAGGGAATAAGCATTTCTGGATATAGAAGTTTAATAGAATAAGAGGTTTTTTCAGAGTGGTATCTCTTGCTTACCCATGTGAGGAAGGGAGATTATTAAGTTGAGGGTATTTCTGTATAGCTGGTAGAATAAGGCAGAGCACTATGCACAGCGAGAGGCTTTTTGCTTATATTTCTCATGAAGAGGAGTACAGTAAAAACATCATCCAATGAGTCCCTGGATTGTGTTAGGGACAATGTTTTGACTGACACATTTCACATATAAATTGTGAAACTGAGCTTGATAGGTCCAGACTGTCAGAGAGCACTCTAAAAACCAGTGACCTGAGAAAATTGCATGGACCAGGAAGATACATGCACTGTGAACAGCACATCTCAAAGATTCTGCAGTAAGAAATCAGTTTGTTCCTTATGCTTGCAGCATTAGAGCAAGCTAGAAGAGCCATATTATCATTCACAGAAATACTGCTGCATTATGGATTTAATTCCCCTGTGGACAGAGATATCCCACAGAGAGGCATTGGCTCACAGAGTTTGTTCTTCCATTCTGACCTGTGAAGTTCATACTAGATGCCACATATTTAGGGTTGGGACCTTTTGTTTTGTATGTTATTCTTTTCTTTTCCTAGTGTTTTTCCAAAGGGTAGAGCTTCTACTAATACAAAGTACTAGATGACAGCAAAATGCTTTTAAATACCTGCTGGACTGTCATCATAGCCTGTGTGCATTTATCACACCCTGTCTGTGCTCCCACTCTCAAAAGAGCATATTACTCTTACTGGTGTATTCTTGGCTCCCTGTTTGGTGACCTCCCTTTCCTCCCACATCATCCTTACAGCTGTCAGAGGATCACAGACAGAGCTGGAATCGTAAGGATCACGGTACTGAAAAAGTAATGCATTGTATGACACTTCTAAAGTGATCTTTCTATGCCACCACATTAGGCCAGCTCCAGCTGCCAGTTTCACATCCTGCATTTCAAGGATGTGAGACAGCAGGAAAAATAAATCTAGAAATCAGTGCATCTGGTCAAAATACATGAACTTAGGGACAACACTGAAGACATTAAGTGGGCCAGCATGACCTGCAAAGGACAAGTACATAAAAAGTAACTAGAAAAAGGCAAGGAAAACATTTTCTCTCTTATTTACTCTGGATACAACAGGAACCAATGGGATTACAGTGCCACAGAGCTGAAAACAGGGAAAGCTTTTTAAGTGTGGAGATACCTTAGCACTGAAACACTGGAACAAGCAATCATAAACTTGATGTAATTCAAGTTTAAACTAATTCCCACTGTCATGCTTCAGAAATATATACCTTGGGGTGCCACTTGGAGAAATGTGATATATAAGTAATGCCTTGAATCTTATACCCATTTTGATGAGGTCAATCTAGTTGTGGGTGGAGACAGCTTAACCCGTCAGAGTTGTCTGTCTCTGACAAAGCAGAAGAGTTAAGGAAATGTACATTATCTGTGTTAAACTGTCAGCAGGCTAAAATCACCACAGAGAACAAGCAACAAGTATTGAATCACCTGGCTGCAGATTTCACAATCAATTAATGAATGAAAAGATGCAGAGCATCATATGTGCTTGTGGTTCATGCCCATTTGCTATTTCTGTGTAAACAAACAAGTGCCTACAGAAAATTGTTTCTTCTGAATTTGTGATTTTAGAGGCAGTAGAAACTGACAACCATATTTTTGTCACTTTATTCCTTTTCAGGAACTTTCATTCCTTTTCTATCTGACAATAACAATGAGAGGTGAATGGCAGCCCCTTCAGGTAACTGAGATGAAGTGCAAAGTCTTTGAATGACACAAAAAAAAACTTAGCCCCAATGAAGGCTGCCAGTAGTTTAGGGCCAGTGGCTGAGGATCCTGGTGGAGCTTCAAATAATCCTGCTGCGCAGGCTTGGCCTTGAAAGGTGCAGCAGGTTTAACATACAAGACATTTACTATCTGTGTGGTCAGTATAATCTTTCTTTTCATCTTTCCTATGCTCAAATTATTTTTTTTCCATATAGAAAAAATAGTTGTCCTTCGTGGTTGTCAAAATTAAGGTGGTTCAAGGTTGGTTCAAACCTACCTAGAATTAGGCAGATACGCCTTGTCATTTCTAAGGCACTGTCAGGGTCCGCAAATGTATGCAGAGACCTGATGGTTCATTTTATGGATCTCAAAGCACAAAACACATAGCAGGGGACAACTCAGTTTGCTTAACCAAAAATGCACCTTTATTTAGTGCCAACCAATATGCAATAGTGGAGAGAGAGAGAAAGAGAGAGAATAGAGAGAGGGGGTGGGGGGGAGTAGCTACCAACAGAGACGAGATCCTCGTGGTCCTCTCGTGGTCCAGTAGATTCGACTTCCGTAGGGAGATCTCAGGTTGGGGTAACTTGGGGACTCTCTTTATAGTCCTTTTCAGAGCAGGAGGCAACAGGCCAAAAAGGAGGTGGGGGGCTCAGGCAACCAGTGTAGAAACAGGTGCAGAACGCAGGCAAAGCAAATGTCCACTCAGGGAACAGGCACAGAACACACACCAGAACAGACCGACCCTGAATCAGCCTAGCGCGGTGTGCTCATTGTTTTCTTGCATGAGCTCCCATGGGGTCCAGTAGGTGCTCCTGTAGACCATGGTTGGCACACATCCACCTCAGCCAGGCCAGGATTCCTGAGTGGGAGGTTTCAGAGTTTTCAGTCCAAGTCCCAGAGGTCATCAGTCATCATCCTTGGCGATGGTCGTGAGGCAAATTCGAGGGACTTTTGGGACCGACTCTTACAGGCACTTAGCATCAAAAACATGTTCCTGGCCTATGAAAATACAATTCAAGTCTCAAATTCTTTCCTACTTTCATTGAGACTGTGCCCATGCTTTACCTGTTTCATTAAGTAAACTTACATGCCAAAAGTAGGGGATTGCAATTACACCTTTCTTCTCTTCTCTTCTCTTCTCTTCTCTTCTCTTCTCTTCTCTTCTCCCCATATATTACCAGTTTTACAAACTTTAGCTTTGTGATAGGAGCAGAAAACATAATTTTGAGGGAACTTATGTAGAGGAACTTAGCTTTTTTCCTCACAGACCAAATTTCCTTACCAGCTCAACCCAAGGTTTCCCACAGGTGTCTTGGATTTCCAAATCCTTAAAATTCTGTAATCTTGTAATAACTAAATATCTAAATAACAGGTCAAGCTAGTACTTCCGAGGAGGGACTCTGAAAAAAGGAAGCCCTGGGCATACCCTCCCAGTCTAAGTAGGAGAAATTCTGGGGGTCCTGATGTGTCTCTGAATTCCCACTCACCTGGCTGGCCCACAGGTCCCTGTGCCCTTGTGCCCTTTCTTCTGGAAAGGTTTGGTACTTCATAGACTCTTTCCTGGGGCTTCCATCACCCAGAGCTCACCTGCAGCTCCCACTGCAGCTGCTCACCAAGATACCTGAACTGAAAGAATTCCTCAACAAACAGGACAAAAATGTTTCAAAATTTTGATGGATTTTTTAAATAGATATAAGGTTTTTGTTGTTATATCTTTTGACTTAATACACAAAAATATTGCTTATATATCTATTTTTAAATCTTCCCGAGAATATAGAGTCCCTGGAGAGATTACAGAGAAGTTGTAATCTAAAGTAATAGACTGAAATTACTCCCTCTCACAGAATATCTCTGGGGATAGCCTACGCTTAACCAGCAATCTGAAAAGAGCTGACACATTTTCTTGGATAACATAGAAATGATGAAGTAACTCTTTGACAGACTGTCTCCTACTTTTTCTTCATACCTGAGCAGAAATCATGTGACTAGTTCAGGCACATTTGATAAGCAGAACTACAGCAGCTGTTTCATACACAGTAGGCATCCTTCTGACATGCAGACCCTGGTCTGCATGCAGACCCAATCTTTACATGAGAAACAGAGTAAAGTTAATTTAAAAACTGTTTGAAAAAACTTAGAATATAGTAACATCTGAGAAATTCAAGAAGTAGTAATTTTTCCTGGTGTGTATATAAAACAAAGTCTACTGGAAGAGAAAACCAGAAAAGAAAGACTTCAGAACATGTCTTTTAAAGGAACTTGAATAACTTCTTTTTAAGAGCCTTAATTGCTTGGATGTGAAAAAATCAGTAAATAAACCCCCAACCCTTTCACAACAGAAAAGAAATCTTGGCAGCGGAGGAAGAGCTGTTGAAACTTTGATTATGTCTTCTCCTCTAACTCTTCATAATGATCAGAGGAGAATAATCAGAGGAAGAATGCAGGCGTGGAGGAATCCTGTGCTTTGTGCTATTATGGAGAAAAAGGCTGCATAAAAAATGACTAACTAATAAATATAAAAGATAAAATGCAATGTATTATCCCTCTTGTCCAATAGCAAATGTATTTTTTTCCGCTCTTCATAAGTAGCAATGTCAATAAGCCAAACCAATACAAATCAAAAAACTGTTTGAATTTAGTTTCATAATTAAAAGTATTGATAAAGCTTTGAAAATAATCGTAGAAAATGCAGCTCTTTTGAACTGGACTATTAAATGACAAATCCTTCTTCATACCGCAAAATTTGAAGATCATCGTTCTTAACCCAAATTCAGTTTCGTTTTTTTGCAGGTCATATTCACCTTTGTTTAAAAATTAAAGAAATATTTCTGCCATGCCTCGGTTTTTCGTTATTTTGTACAATTGCACCTGAAACTCAGACAAGATATAAATAACTTCACCAGCTGCTTTTCAGCTCTCCCTGACAAACTTACTTACCTACTTTTGCACAACATCTTATTTGCAGATCCATCACAGTTTAGGAACTCAGAACCAACTACTTGGTGTTACTCAATCGACACATATTTTACTACAGTTATTGGCACTGAGGTTGAATTTATACTTGTGCATGAATTCTGAAATTCAAATGCAGGTAAACCTATCAGAAACCTTTTAGTTATATAAAGACATATAATTATTCCTCCTCCAGGCCTATCTGAGCCATGAAAAGAGGTCCCATTTTTCAGCTGGGATAATCTGTGCCTTAAGAATTAGTCCATTCAGAAGTTCAGTCCATTCACTGTGTTTTGTTGTTACTTACCAGAAGGAAAAGTAATTTTATTATCTTCCCAGGATGCAATCACTTCATTCCCCAAACTGCCTTTATGCTTGTTACTAGATTTTGAATCTCAGATGCTGTTCTTGTCTTCAGCTGAGTCATTAGAGACTACAAGAATGCAGTGAAGGCTGCTTCCTGCCTTCAGCTGTAATGGAGTTTGTGGCAGCAGAGTTTGGACAGCATATTGAACATTTACAACAGACATTGTTTCTTCTGCTGGATTAAGTTTTTATCCTTGGTATACGTCTTTGGTCTTCTATGCTATGTTTAAACATCAAAACATATAAAGAACTTTATTGATTTCCCATGAGGTAATTCTAAATTCATGATGCCCACATGCTAGAGTTGATCTTTTCACAGCCCACAGATTATTGCAAAAAGTCAAGATTTTTTTGAACCCACAGGCTCAGGAGATGTCATATTCAAGCCAAACACTGTAAGACATGCTCCTTTCTTCATTTATTATAGTCCTACTTTTCAGCTTTTTATGCTGGTAGATATAGCAAAAACAATCATATGCAGAGGTAAAAATTACAAAAGTCTTACTCTGTATACCTTTACTTAAATCAACTGGTGATATCTTCCTATATGTGAAATAAATGGCTTTACACCTAGTTCTCTGGGAAAGAAAAAATATAGCAACTATAAAATTCTATCAACCTGAGTTGTTAAGTTGGAAAAACAAACCTCCTTTCATCATTTAGCATGTGAAGGTACTATGCTATTTTGTCCACCAGGACAAGTGAGTTTCTTTTCCAGCCTCAAGAGAATACTGCTTCAGAAAAAAAAAGTTCATGCCTGAGCATAAAATCAGTATGAATTTACTAGAGCTCTGAGCCACATAATTCCCCATTTTCCCGATGATGGGGCTATATCTTGCATGGTTCCCATGTCCCCATCAACAAGGAGAGCTGGCAATAGGTGCACAGAGGGTCTGGAGAGGAAGAGAGGTAAGGATTCCCATTAGAGACAGAAATGGAAAGGGTTATGAACAGCATACTCTGTAGTTCTGCAGACTACAAAATCTTTAGCTGTAAAAATATATTTTTTCTATATTAATGTTCACAACAATAATCTAAAAATACTCATTTTAATTTTTAGACTATAAAATAATCCGTCTTTTTGCATGTAATTTATTTTGGGCCACGGTCTTCCTTTATTTTTAGCTTCTGGTTGTTTCATCTCTCTAGTCATGCAGCTCCCAGTGATTTTATGTCTATTATGATTTTGGAAATCATAATTCCAAAACAGCAAAAAAATGCCTTATTGTGTAAAAACAGTGTACCCTGCTTTCTCTTCTGATTTGCTGTCAATTCTGAACCAACAGAATTTAAGACCAGAACTTCTGTAAGGCTGTTATAAAATACAGAATTCAACTTGTCTTTTAAAAAAAGTCTTTGAAAGATGTCATTTCCACCACCCAATAAAACCAAACCAAACAAAAAAAGAATGGTAGGAATGAAATCATGAAAATAAAATTTACATCTGCTTTTTTAATATCTAATCTAATATTCTACAATAACATCCATCTACCTTTGTATAGGCTTTTCTTAATTAAATAATAATGTATGTTTCTTTCATAGAGAAAACTCTGCACTCTACCTTATTTTCTGGTAGAATTTAACCAGATTAAGTGGAATTATTGAAGAACTTCCCTATTCTTTATTTCAAATTGTCATTTAATTTCTACTGCGCCAGAAGATTCTGGCTCCACTGAATCATTGAGAATAGCTTCCAAAACCTTTGAATTTCTCCTAACTGCAATTTTGTGGATTTACAAGAAAGTACATGGATCAAAGGCCTAGGAATACCTCTGTGTATTGTCTATAGACTTTTCTATGTCTTTGCAATTTAGATGGCATATGGTAGATAATTGAATGTCTCTACATAGAGATAAAGAAAATTATTTCTTTGGGGAGTTCCTTGAAAATATTGAGAAAAGGTTAGCTAAAGATTGATTGCAAAGTAGGACAATGTAAATCAATATTCTGTATTTAAATCTAGGAATAGTTCCAGCATGATTATTTAATTTGCTACTTTAGCTCAATGAAAGCATGAAAGCTTATGTATCTATTTAAAGGATCTAAATTAAGATTAAAATAAGGTTTTGTTTTTCTGACCAGGTTATCTATGAGACTTGATATTATTAGACTAAGAAAAAAATTTTCATCTTTAGAAACAAATTATTATAAACTACTATTTCAAAACACAGCTAAAGACAGATATTTATTGTAAACTGGACAATTCTTGGCTATTTTACAAAAAGAAAATAGTTTCAGCACAGACCTTAGTCTCTGTATTAAAATGAACATTTATCAAAAGCAGCATCACTTTGGATTCATATATTAAATTGAAGTTGAATATTTATTAAAAGGAATTTTACAGTTTTAGGCTTAATAGAATAAGAACATGAGTTATACGTTCAGTTTAAGGATTTCTGACACACATTTTTGTTACTGAAACCAGGCTTTATCCTTTCACAGTCTCCCCATGAAACAGCCTGCATTGAACCAAAGTTTAAAAGAAATAAATGCATGCAGGCCTTGCACAAATTCCCAAGACTCAGCCATTCAAC
This sequence comes from Aegithalos caudatus, assembly GCA_013389925.1. Taxonomy (NCBI): domain Eukaryota; kingdom Metazoa; phylum Chordata; class Aves; order Passeriformes; family Aegithalidae; genus Aegithalos; species Aegithalos caudatus. The sequence continues at coordinate 524,353 of WEIU01005905.1, read as the reverse complement.
CAGACCCAAAAACTCCAATTTAATTTCTTTCTGAGCTGGGATTACTCCAGCCAAACAAATAATTTCTCTGCTGGAATTGTATCCTGTCAGCTCAATTTGAGAGAAAAAGTATTTTTGTGGAATAATATTTTTCTGCAACATTATTAGTATGGTTACTATGAAAGGTTATTCATGAAGTGCAATTATCTTGACATGAGCTCAGGCCTACCGTATGGAGATGTTTTTCTGAATTGAAGGCTGGGTTACATCTAGTGGAATCTGCTTTTAACCCAAGTTATGTACCCTGACATATACTCCACATCAAGCTCTCTCTTTCAACCAAGCAGAAGCAGAACAAATGTACTTTATACTCAGGAACTGTCTCTGAGTTACACAGCAGAAATGATGGAATGGGTTCATAACTCTTCAGACTAATAATAAATAAAAAGTTATCTCCTCCACTCTTGCAAAAGCAGCCATTCTTAGGTGCGACTTTACTGCTGATAACTTAAAACTTATCTACTGTGTAAGACAAGCACTTAGCACTGTAAAGATCAGTAGCACTGCAAAGTTCAGTAGCATCTGCCATTTTGGGCAGGAAGGGAAGGTGAAGGGTTGTTTTATAGCTTTTGTTTTAACACAATCACCCAAAGCACAAGGACAGCATTTTCTCCTTGGAAAAGAGACTGGACCAAACACCATTCTGCACTCCAATCCTTCACCATGAGAAACTATGCTAGTTCAAATTCCTGTTTTGTCTAAAACATTTCTCCCCCTGATCTGCATGTACATACCCATTAATTCTGAACTGAAATTTTCCCTTTAACAAGCTGATTGGTTAAGGCTCCAGTTGGAAGGGGGATTTATGAGTCATTCTATTAAAATCTAACCCAAACTAAATAATACATCTGAAAGGCTGAAAAATGCTACATTAACTGTAAAAAAGTCCCTTTTTGAAAAGCTGAGAAGCCACTTGAGAAATTCTCAGTGGTCTGGGTCTACCTCCATGTATATTTGTTACAAAATCTCAATTGTTAAATTTCCTACACCAAACTGAATTTTAATTATCCACACAATTCTCTGAAAAAGTTAGAGAGAGAGAAGGTTGGAAGGCATAAACACTCTCAGACTCATTGATAATAATGGCAACTGAAATAATTTTTGAAAATATTTTTTGGTTAGAGAAGACACACGTGTTATGTCTAATGCTCCCCATGTTTCTCTGGCAATGAAATAACACTATCATATCCCAAAATGT
>WEIU01005905.1:511065-523076 GCA_013389925.1 Aegithalos caudatus | reverse complement strand
ATAATTTCACAAATTATCTGTACTTCAAATGTAGACTTGCTTCTTGGTAAAGAATGCAATGGAGATGGGAAAAAAAATGTTTACAAGTATTTTTATCACTAATTTCCAATCCAAGAGCTTGGCAAAATACGCATTTTTACTACAAGCACAGTTTAAGAATAAGGATACAGTCAGTTACTAATTTCCCTCTCTTTAAGTGACTGCATTTATGGGTATCCCTGCTAATTTTCATGCCATCATTTAGTAATTCTCATTGGCTTTCTGAGCAAACTTTAAAAGTTTTTTCAATTATTTTGGTTTTGTCTCCTTCTTTCAAAACAGCTCATTTTTTTCTCAATTAACTACCACTTGCATTCCAAAGCAAGCAATAGAAACTACATGATGATACCACTGCACAAGACTTTACAAATAGAAGCTCAGTATAGACCTCTTAGCTAGTAGTAGTATGGAAGGAGTGACTCTTTGAAAAACAACCAGATTAACATGACATTAAGTGGCATATTGTAACTGTAGCCTTTACCTATAAAAATTAACTTGAATAATAGCATTTATTAACATGAGAGTGAATAAATGAATAAGAAATTGTTTACATCTTGGGGTTTTTACTACTACCAGAAAGATGTGTTCTCACTGCATGTAGGGATTAATTTGAGTGGCATCTATTTCTAAAGACCTTCAAAGAATTTGAGAAGCAGCATGTGTATTCTTCTAGTATACCCCTCCACAAAATCTAACTCAGATGTACAATGAAGGGAGAATTTTACATCAAAGGGCAGATATGGTGATTAACCCCATAAGTTCCAAGGGTCCAGCCTGCTCAGATTTGGCCATAAGTAATACCAAGACACAGTATGGTTGAGAGTGGCTTGAAAAATCAAAAGGGTTTAATAAATGAAAGAAAATAATACAAAAATTAAAGAATAAAGCCTCAAGAATGCAGTTGCTTCCTTTGTTCTGCCTCCTTTTCTACCTAATGATTGAGGATGGATCTATTTGAAACCTTCCAATAGAAAGGCATACAGGTTTTGACAAACAGAGGTAGGGTTCAACAGGTGTTTCTCTCCTGGCACTGAGCCAATTACAAAGAGACATACATTGAATTTTCCATATAACTACGCAAAAACGTCAAGAAGTAAACTGAGACCCTTTTTCTTATACAGAACCACCCACTCATTGTGGGGGATGCATTACTACAGGAAGACAGAAAGAGGCTCCTAATAAAAGAGTTATGATTCCATATCCTACTATTTCAGTAACACATGAGGAGTTACCTCTAATATAAAGTGAAGTGGGTACATCCAGTCTTTTCCCAAACGGTCCCATCCTCCACTTTCAGTGTGAAGTAATTACACTGTAAATGCTAAATTCCACTCACCACATAAATTACTTAATTCTATTTTTTTTCTAAGAAACTGATAACATGGTTAGAAAAAAAATGCTTAAAAATCTGTATCTCTCTCAATTTTTCCATTCATGTTATAAGAGAGGCTGTGTAATATGTTTTGCTGAAAAACAGGGACTCACCTTTCCCAGTGCTCTGTGGTTTCTCCTGGAAAAGTTCACAGCACCCTTCCAGTACTGCTGAAAGAAAGAACAATGCCCTCCCTCCGTTTTTACTGGATTTTCCTGCCACTCCAGGTACCATGCTGCTACTATGACCCTCTGGCCATCTGTGCTTCTGCACTGTTTTCAGTTCTTACCTCATATTGTCCCATGACACGAAATAAGCTGTGAGTGAGAGGAGAAACCTAGTGGTCTTTTGGATGAAGTGGGAGAAATCACTAGCCCGCAATTTGTGTGTTTGTGTGTGTGATTACTCGGAGAGTAAATTGTCCTTTCCCATTATTTTCAATCAATAAATAATTAAACAAACAAAAATTAGTTGTTTGGCCCCATCAGCTATTCACTGATTCTAGCAGAAAGCATTTTGAGTAAAGAGATTAAGAGAACTAAAAACAATTAGCACTGCAGTTGATAGTAAAACAGAGAGGTTGGGCAATTATTAAGCAGGAATCAGAGGGGAAGTAGACATAGGCAGAAGCAGTAGCACCTCAGAGCATCAGATTCCTGTTCTGGCCAACAAAACACAGTGAAAGGAGCACCATTTTAAAACAAAGCAATATAAGAAGTGAATCAAAGCAAAGGTGCAAAGCACTGTCTCTTTTGTACCTGCTTAGATAACTTACCAGCCATCATTAATTTTTGTGAAAAGTGCAGCCAGAGCTAAGGCAGTTATGCCTGTGCCAGCTTCAGAACCAGACATAGAAACAAGAAGAGCTTAGGTAATAAAGTATACCCAATTTACAAGGCTGTGACAGGTTTCCTGTGACTTCTGGGATTTTTGAATAAATCCACCTACCCTGTTACATTCAATAACAGTCCAGTGAGGTGCACTATGTGGGAGGTTTGTCTCATTTCCTACAGTTTTAAGTAAGAAATGTCTAGCTGTTGTCCATTTGCCTGAATTTATGCCTAATTTGTATCAAGTGAAGTGCAAAATATAGATAAAGACATTTAGTCATAACATGCAAAACAGGCAACACTGAAACCAAGTATTCATACAAGAGGAACAACGAAGGGACATGCAAACTACAACTTTTCTTAATCCCACCTAGATGACAGTACAAGAAAAAATCAGACTAGGTAGGCCTTTATCAGAAAGACATTGTAGTACTTTACCTTGAATTTGCCACTCCCTGTGTTATGCCACCAAGCAGTAAGAAACAGGTGGCTAGTGGTGTACTTATTTTTATACAAGCTAGTGGTTTATTATAAAAGCAAATGCTGACACATTAAAACTGAGGCCAAGTTTGTAGGCTGTAAATCCAAAGCAGAAGGCACAGGTGAGTAAAGTCTAGATGATGGGGTATGCAATTACATAGAGCTCCCTTAGCAGATTAGCTCAGTTTCAAAACTAGCAGAAGACATAGAGAATTAGAGAGAAGGTATAAAGCTTCATGGGAAGACAAATGATGATACTGCTCCAAAGAGTGTGGTCTTTAAGGGACATGGGGATGCCACAAGTCCGTTTTAAAGACTGAGCCTGTTTTAATGACCAGTTTACTTAGAATTAGCTAGAAAAGACAGGGAGCTACTCTGCTAAAATCTTCCTATTCTACAAGGTGATGAAGTTTGAAAACCATGCTGGGCCTGGTTTTCTCCACCACTTTAACTATTAAGCACTTTATTTTGTTACTTTCTTCTACATTGTTTAGCTGTAGTCTAAACCTCTTCAGAAGATTTTGTCTTCCCCTATGATTGATGTTCCTACAAATGATTTTCCTCTTGCTCTAGACTTTAAAATTCTGTTACTTATTCTTTCTGAAACTCTTGATATGTTATAATTGACACAGTTTCTTACAATTTCCCTTTTTAAAATATAAATTTCAGAGATTTTTTTCCTTAATTCTGGCATGTTTTCCACCTTTGTTTTTTAATATTTTCAAATGTTTTGTATAGTCAAGTATCAAAGCACTATCTTGATCCAGATGGTTTCACAAGCTTGTTATTTATATTTATTCAGGCTGTTTTTTCAAAATTTAAACTTTATTTAAAAATCCAGTAATGCTTGCTGCTTTACTTAATATAAACCTTCTTGTGATAGTGTTTTTCCAAGGTTATTTTATATCATCAATCCTGTGTAATTTCTTCATTTTTTAAAGTTAGAGTACAAATATTATCATCTTTCTGACTGATTTGGGGGTTATTTGATAAAAAAAAAACTTACACATCTGAGGATTACTGCCCAACAGCACTCTTTTCTCATTCATTTATCAAAATATATCTGGGAAATGAATATGTCACAGAATAATACTGTCCCTGATTACTTAGACCTAATTATTCACTATACTTCTATCCACCTATAGAAGACATATCAAATTAAACCTAAGACTCATGGTAAGGTCAGCTTTTTTCGTCCTCTAAAATGTTTTTTCTCCCAACAGATCCTTTTTATTCCAAGCTTTTGGGATTTTTCCTTTCTTTGCCATTCTTTATATCATTCATGTATAATGGTACATCCACTCTCTTATATTTTCCCTTTCCAGGCAGAAGTGGTTTATAATCTTCAACACTTTAATTCCAGGTGTGGTTTTCAATCAGCTCAGCTCTAGAAAATTTGGACAGATGGAAGCCCTTGACAGACCACACTAGACTTTTACTGTCACATGACAACTCAGATAATAATTTACTCATCAATGAAAACAAAGAAATTATTTACTCCTCATCTCTCACTGTACACGATTTTATCTAGATCGGGGGGCAAGGTTGTGTAGAGGATGTCTGGGTTTTTCCTCCAAATTAAAGATAACAGTCTGGTCAATACAATCAAGGCATGGAATCTAATAAAATTATTCAATGAGACCATGTAAATAACATAAATTGTGGAATGGTTTGGCTTGGAAAGGATCTTAGAGAATCATCTAGTTCCAGCGCGCCTGTCATGGTCAAGGACACCTTCAATTAGAAAGTGTCAAAATCAAAATATTTTACACAGTCTAAGCTCTTTACATAAATTGAAGGATCATATATTTATTTACTTTTTCTCATCACTAGTTGTATGGAATTTAATGAAGCCCTTTAAGGAAACCCTCTGTCGATCAAGATGGCCAGATTAAGATTATCTGTTCAAATTCTTTGAAGAGAAATACAGAACTGGAGGAGATGGGGGACAATAAATACAAAAAGTAAATCTTCCCTAGCATTTTAATGGATATTTCTGATGATTTAGTCAGTACGTTCAATTTCATAAATGATGCTCTTATGGAAATATTTTTCTGTTGTGTTTTAAGATCACAATGTTTCCAGCACTATTACAGTGTCAGTCTTTAATCATAGCAGTAATCAATAATCCTTGGATCTTGTCATTTTTGTTCACTGCAAAGAGGCTTTCAGTTTGCAGCTTTGTACTTATGGAAACAATTCTGGTTTGGTTTTTAAATAATTTTTAATCTTACCACTTTTGTTATCCCACAAACTACAACAGATACTTATGCATCAACAAGGTTATCTATCCCTTTTTCTTGAAAATATTTTGATTGATTGTCCTACAGATTTCTGGTATTTGAAAAAGCAGTTGTTTGCCAGCTATAGTGACTTACTTTCCCTTATTGGCTTTCAACTTGGCTGTAATAATCTTTGGTTTGATTCACCAAAATTTACAGTGACACTGTAAATTAGTTTACCTTAACTTCATTGGTTATAGCTGGATATTAGAAAATAGTACTGCATTTTTCCCAGCCTTTTGAAATATATCGTGCCAAGTTTGGGTAAAATGTAGGGTTTGTTTTTTTATTAAATGTCATAACTTTAAAAAGGATAAAAGTAGTTGAAGAATTGGTCACATACCTCAATGGACTTTTACACACAGCTCTACTATGTTTCAGTTTTATATGCAAATAAAATCTGCTTGGAAGTTGTTTGGCTTTCTATGGTGGTACATAAAGTTTCAGCAGTGGCCGGGTCTGTAAAACAGGAGTGTTTTTCTTGGGTTTTTAAAATTTTCTTCATCAGTCTATAATTTTCCATTTGATTCATCTTCTATAGTTGCATATGAATTTCAAATTTTTTTAATATGCTACAATAGTTTTTGTAATTTAGAGTAAAGCACCTTAGATAAAAGCATTTACATATATAAATTTTCTATAGGAGCAACTTGTAGGCAATTTTCACAGAGCACAGATTGTAGTAATGCACTTCCTATACTTGGGTAGGTGTTTCTATATAAGGAAAAAGTTTTAGTTTACTCCTTGACTTATTAGGAAATTCATCTGGAAGGTTCTGTACATGTCCCTCTGTAATTGGCTGAGTGCCAAGAGAGAGACACCTGTAGGATCTTTCCACTGTCCGTCAAACCCTGTCAGGTTTCCTATTAGATGTTTTCAAATAGAACCATCCTTGAACTTTGGGTAGAAAAAGGGACAGAACAATAGTGCCAGGGGCATTCTCTAGGTGTTGTAACAGGTGTAAGATCTTCTTACACTGTGCATGATTTATATATTTTGTTTCTATATTATTTTCTTTCATTTATTAAACCCTTTTGATTTAGAAGACACTCTAGACCATGCTGTGTCTTGCTATTATTTATGGCCACAAATCTGAACAGGCTGGACCCTGCAGATCTTATGGTATTCACCACCATAACAAATCTTCCTTTTCATAAGTAAATTTTAGCCGTTGAGTGGGTAGAAATATCTAGAAAATAAATGGCTCTCACTAGCTTGTAAATGGCTTTATACATAGTGATATTTTTCAGGATACTTCCACGCACATCTCATTTCACATGCAAGTAAGGTAAGGAGTGGAGGATTATGATCTACCTACAGTTGTTATCATAGTTGCCTTCAGTAAATCAGATTACTTGCTCCCTTCTCAAAGGAATATCTATTATCCAAATGTTTCTAATTAGTGGCAAGACATGTCACTACTAAAATAAGGTCCAGAGGAAAGAAAAAGAAACCCCAACAAAAAAACACCCAACTAACCAACACACTGAGAGTGACCAAGTCCAGGATGTATATTCAAATGTCATTCAACACAGTTCTAATCCTATTAAAACTACTTTAAAAGACAGTGATCTCTGGTGTTTCAACAACACAGAATTCTAAAAATGTTTTTGTCCAGAAATAAACAAACTAGTGACTGGTTGACCTTGTGAAGGGAGAGCAGTAAAAGAACACATGGTAGAAAGTATTTGATTTAAATATTAGGCTAAAATTACAAACCTGTGGCATCCTAGGGAGTCATACTTGGAGAAAAACAGACCGTGTTACATGTTTAAAGTAAGGTTTGTTAAACAGGTAGTAGCTAGGATTTGAAGGTTACTGTTGGTTGAGATATTTTATTACCATGTTCTTCTCTTGTACTGTGAAAAAAGAAAAACAAATGGTATATATTTACACTTTACCTTAATTATTTTCATAACTAATTATCAAATCTGAAATACAAAAGAGTAGGAAAAAAGAGGAAATGCATATAGAAAGAAAATTTAACTTTTCTAAGAAGCTATTAAATAAAAACTCCAGAAATCTGTCCACTTGGATCAGATGACTGAGATCAAGACAAGAACAAGAGATATCAGCTATGATTTTGATTCAGAATTATTTTATCATCTGAAAGAAAACTCCTTCCAGAGTGATACTCCTGATGTTAATTTTTTTTTTTTTTTAATTTTTCAAATAGTGCATGGGATTGTTTCCTTGCAGTATTCTACTGAGGCTATCAATCTCAATATGCTTAGAAAGTAAGAGTGTACTTAAAGTTTTGTTGCAAATCATAACGACTTTATTAGCTTATCTCAGTTTATGTAAGTGGGGTGAGTAGTAATGTATTAAGAACATCTTCAAATAAAAATTAGTGGAAAAACAACTCCATGGTATTCAATACCAGGCATTAAGTGATGAGCCATGTGATATGTAGACTACATATAATTGTAAAGTCTTAAAGAACTTTGTCTCAATTTTGCACAGCAAAACAATTCCTCTTTAACCAGTATTTGTTGAAGTGCGTAACTCTCTCTGTGGCCAGCCCTGCGTTCAGCTTGACCACCCGGTAGCTCTGAGCTACGCCACAACAGAACCTTTGTGTGGGTTCTTGGTTCTGCGGCACCGTTACCTCCGCTGTCATGGCTGTGGCTATAAAGAGGGGACTCTCTTGAGGCTTGGGGCAAAGGTTTTATTCAGGGATCACAGGGGAAGCCCCTGGCCCCAGGCTCAGTGCCTCTGGAGAGAGACCCTGAACCTGAGCTGCAGGGGGGTTTTGTCCAAAATAATTCCAGGGGTGGATACAAGTTGTAAACCAATAAAACAAAGCAAGGTGGCAAATGCCAACTGAATTACCTAATCATTAACCACTCAAGGTAAATTGGGGAGGGGTCCCCTGGGGGATCCACCAACCACTGGCCGAACCTCTGGACCTTGAAGATGATTCATGGACAGAGAGGGGGAAAGATACATTGGAAAGGATGGGTAGGGAATCATCCTGGGGAGGGACCAATGGGAGACAGTCTCTGGGCAAAACCCTGGGTTGTCTTGGAAACCCTTATCAACTTCTGATAAGAACAAATTCCAAGACAGGGGCCCTCTTAAAGTGGCTACAAAGCTACACTAAAGTTACAATTAAAACTACACTATACTTATAACTAAAACTTATAAAACAATTCCAACATCACCGTAAGTATTAATAAACATAAGGTGTTAGTCCTGTATATCCTGTATATCTCTTTCCAGGTAGTTACTGATCATCACTTCATCAGTTCACTCTTGGCTGGAGCATGAGCCTTTTCCAATTTGTTTTCTTAGTCAGTCAGTCACACAGAAGTAAGGTTCAAACTAGACCTTCCAGGCACTGCTTCCAGAAATAAGGAGCACCTGAGTGTTCACCTCCAACATAAGAATTTCCATAAGTTAGCAATGGCAAAAATATGTATTCATCTTTAGGAACCCTGTATGAATTAATGGTAAAAAAAATGAAGCATACTTTTACAATTATAAATAATGTATCTGAGAAGAGGGTAATAGTTTGTACTGCCTTAGAGAGATGTTCCATTGCAAAGTTAACAAAAGAAAAAAGTTCATCCATTGTATAAGAAAACTGGTTGTAATTCCACCTTATACTTCAAATGAAAAAAGGTCAAGTATTTAAATGCAATATCATGTATTACTTCAGATAAAATTGAAATGCCTAATGTGAATAAAACAGGTCTTGCCCTTATAGGCAGTAAGAAACTATCAGATATTGTTACTGTAAAAATTCAATGCATAAGAAAAATACTTTGTTCAATTTAAACAGACAATATACTTTTTTCAATTTATACAATGGCTAGATTTCCTCTTCTATTCCCTCAAAGCAAAACACTCATTCTTATCCATATGTCTCCTCTCATTAGGCCAAGGTTCTTTATGTAAAGTAACTGAACTTAAGAAGATGTCTCTAATTTCATTGGCTGTGTTGTGATAGTGAGGAATTTTGATAGCAAGTGTGAGCCCTTGTTACCCTTAACATGCATCTCATATTCTTACCACCCTATGCACTCTTTCAGTCTGTCTACACTTTAGCATGATTTTTTCCTTTCACTTCTTAACTGAAGCTCCAACCATCGCAGGAGGTTGTCAAAATGTAAAATTACAGATCTGTAAGAAGTTGTTTTTGCTTTAATACAATTTTTATCTGGATTGTCCTGGAATTGCCTTCTCATCTTTAGGGTTTATAATTTCAAAAAGTCAATGTTAAACTACAATATAGCTAATATGGATTTGTCAATGAATACTGTGGTTAGCAGGAGTTTCTCAACAGCTCAGTGTATCAAAATAAAATAACGTCTTCTCAACAATAATTTGACCTGTGATTTGCCCTAATACAGAAGAAAATTGAATCCAGAGAAAGTGTTTTCTTCCTCTCCCCAGAAATAAAACAATGTAATTGCGTTTGTTGCCACAGTGCTGAAATCTCTACATCTACACTGAAATAGTTCTAGTGTTCAAGAACATTAAATTAATGAAAAGAAAAGGAAAAACATCAGACTATTTTGATAGTCTTAAAATAAGGGACACTGTGCCGAAAGATCGAAAGAATTTTCTTTACAACTTGTTCCTGCCTCTGGCCATATAGGACTATAAAGTTAGAATTTTTTAGAGAACAACATTTCTCATCTTCATCAGGCCTAGATTTATGGAGTTGAGTTGTGGTTTTTTTTAGGAGATTCAAGGAAAACTTTAGAACTCTGAACCAAGATTTCAGTTCTCTTATTCACTAATAAAAATTGCCAGGAAAGAGAAACATCTCTATAATTATTCAACTACAGTTTTCCCCTAAATCTTTCATGTATGTCTGTGCAAAGGAGAAAAAGGAAGGAACTGTCCACAGAGAATGTAGAGATGCTCTTTTATCTTTTCAAGAGAGTTGTTTCCTTACATTACTGCTTTACTATCTTAATGTTCTAATATCATTATTGAAGTGATAGCTTATGTACACAAATATTGCCAATGGATCTCCACATAAAGAAAGGGGTTAGAAATAAAAGGAAGCCAGAATTGGAGGGGTTTTTGAAAAAAATAAAATAAAATAAAATACTGTCTTATGAGTGCTTTATTGCTTGTAAGGTCATTAGAACTGCCCTACCTAAGACACATCTTAGATCAGATCAAGATGTACTTGAAGAAATCCAGATTGTACTTTTCAATGATTCTTAGCCATTATCACTTTAGAAACTTAAAAACTGTCCCACAGCATTTTCCTTATATTCTAATAAAATGTGTTTTATGCCATTTAAAATCATACAGTGAGACAAGGCAAAAATGCATTGCATAACGGAGAGTAGGTCCCAAAGCAACACGTGTGTGCCATTCACCTTCATGTAATTCATTCTGTCTAAGCAGACATGATGATGAAAACCCCACCTCACTGTGCTTACCTGCTTGTGTCTGAATGAGCCCACCAGGCAAGCTGATCCTTTCAGAAGGATCAGAAAGTTGTGCTGCATATTCCAAACTCAAGGAGGTTTAATTTGTAAACCAACCCTCTCTTTGCCTTCAACTCACCAGTTTTAGTATCTCTGGTCCTTCAGTTTCACATTTTCTCATAGGATTAGCCTAAGTAGATATTTTTGAAAACTGAAAAGAAGAAATGTAACTTTCAGTCCCTCTGCAAAAGGATTGTTTTTATCATCTGACATTCATGTAAGATGTTCAAGATGTTCATGGCTGCTGATACTGCCATGCTAAGGCCATGAATTCAAATTTCTTGCAATCTTCATAATGTTCTAAAATGCTGCCCCAATGACACCAAAACACACGCACACAAAAAAAAAAAAAAAAAAAACCCAAACAAACAAAAAAAACCCCACCAATATGTGCACTTGATTATCTTGCATCTGAGAATTATATAAGAGGCCAATCCTTAGCCTCTTGTTCCACTGGTCCCTCTGGCAAAATGATAACGTTTCTATTATACATTCATGCATGTACAGTAAGAGTTGGTGTCCACCCACAAATATATCTTTATGAAATAACCTCATCTGATAATCCAATTCATTTTTCTAGACTAATCTAAATGTTTATAATCTTCCAAACATAATCATCACTTATGTTCTTAAATATGTTTGTACAATTCAGGATTCAGAGGCTTTTATTTGACTTTGAGCAGAGAATTTGTCTTCTGTAACTGTTTTTGCAGCCAGATTTCCAATTCTGGCTGCAAAAATCACACTCAGTACCCAAATCATCTTTCAGGCCAAATGGGTTGACTTAATACCTCTGTTCAAAAAATCCCAGTGCAATGTCTGTGTGCAGGTCAGGCCTCTCTGTCTAATCACCCACTCTCTGCCAGAGACACACCATTCACTCTTGTGATCCTAATGCTCCTCAGATATAGGGAATTTAAAAGGTCCTGTGCTTCATCAAATCATAGCTGGTTTAAGTCATTAATGACAAAATGAAACAATTTAGTTCACTCGGATAATCTCAAATTGTGGGTTGCCTGGATGGATTAGTGACATGCTTTGTTATGTTGCAGTAACATGATGTCATCATTATTTTAGCTTGAAGTGCTGCCACTTCTGGTCATTTTAAGTGTGCTGAATAACTGATGTAAGCCATAATATGATCATTTAAAGCAGTTCATATATTTGCTTCAGGTTCTTAAAGAAGCAGATCACTTGCAGCATTTTGTCAGCTATATATGCACTATAAAATAAAATAAATGAAAAAGAGGACTGATTTATGCTGTGTTATTTCTGCAAAGAGCAGACTGAGCAAAACTGTGTTTGATGTTCATCAAAATAGTAAACCTCTTTCTGTGTATTTAAATAATGCTTTTGTGAAATCTTATAATGGCAAACATTAAACAACAAAATTGAATTCAGTTTCCAGAACATCTGCCAAAATGACCATAATTTCCCACAACCATGGATATGTATCTTGCTGCCTGATTTAATCTCAGATCCACCTAATGGAGGTTAGTCAAATTTATTATTTCTTCAGCCTATACCTTTTCTAAGAGGAAATATATTAAAAGTT